>JANTFE010007941.1:8667-44459 GCA_027562315.1 Costus pulverulentus
CCTTAGGGTTTACTATGGTCTAGACCAAATGGCTTGGGCTGTTTTGATTTGGTTTATGAACCAAATTCGATTGGGACGTTTTGGCTTGAACCGGTTCACATAGGTGAATGCTTGGTTCAATGCTTGTAAGCGTTTTTGGTGGTTTTAAGATCATGGGCGCATGGCTTCATGATATTCTATTTTTGGAATGTCATCAATGCCACTTCCTCTCAACGCCAAAACGCCAAAACCGTTCCCCTCTTCTCATGTGGCCGGCTTGCACTCTCGTGTGTGTGTGTTGACGAGAAGAAAAGAGAAGATTTCGGCCAAGGAGAGAATTGCTCTCGCATCTCAAACTTCCTCCACACAAAGGACCCCTTGAAGCTTTGCTAGCACAAAGACGACAAGGAGAAGCCATTCCTCATCTTGTGTGCGTCATCTAGGGAGAAGATCCCTTTCGATCTTTGCTTCCAAGGCACCATCCAAAGGATGGCGATGGTATGATCTTTCATTCATCTTTGCAATCTTTCAGCAAGTTGATCATATGTTTATTCAAATGATCCTAAGGAAACCCTAGCTTCCGCTATGAGTTTTTGATATGCGCCCACTTTAGGGTTTTCGCTCCCCCTTGATGGGGACTTTCAATAATGGGGTATGGGTGGCGCAATTTGCTTCATATGGAAGCAATTGGCTCCTCCCCCTTTGTTCTTTGGATGGTAAGCTTGCCTCTATGGTAATGCTTGGGGCGTATGAGGCATGATAGACTAATTAGTAAGTCATAGGTGATTAGAAGGGGTTTATGGTATAAGCTTGGAGTCTTGCCATAACCCTAACCCTAATATCTTCCATACCCTAACCCTAGCCGCATCCTGATAGGTGTTATTTTTATAGGATTTAGAGTCTTATATATGCCATCATTATAGGCTTAAGTTCTATTTTATGTCAAACTTTGATACCTTTTCCTGTAAAGGATGGAATCTTCACACTTTTTCGTTTATTTGTGAAATGCAGGTCATTTCGCTATATTTTCATGAAGAATATTGAAGATTTATTGTTATGAAAAGATTTGTCTCAGTTCGGCGACGTTACAGGCAAGATTTCAGCATTTTTGGAGTTTTCCATGGAGAACACGGCCTACTCGTGCTTACCGTCACGGCCATGTTCATCGCGGTTTTAAAATCTACATTTTTGAAGTCGAACACGGCCTGGCCGTGCGTATCATCACGGCTGTGTTCGACAGGAAATCCAGGTTTGGCCGCAGCCATCACCGCCGTGCGCACACCCGTGTTCGGGCATTCCAGAATTTTTTGAGCCAGACACGGCCTGGCCGTGTCCAGAAGCACACCTGTGTTCACTTACCCACAGTTCGTCAAACCGAACACGGTCTGCCCGTGTTCACCATCACGGTCATGTTCGCGTCCACAGATTTCGACGGTTGTTCATTTCTTCACCAAATCCGACGCTCTAGATGCCAGGAAATTGGGGGAAACTCCCAAATTCTCTTCCTAACCACCCAAGGCATCAATTAAGATATCAAAGTATCAATTTTGGGTGGTAATCAAGTCGAACTTTGGAGAAAATGTGACTAGGGCGAAAAGGGCGATTTTGCTCATTCGAGGGTTCGATTCGACCAGATTCTTTGGGGCTTTCGAGAGAAGACCGAAGATTCATCGTCTCCTACCCTTGATTAGTAATTTCCCTCACTTTTGAATATTATTTCTTGGGTTTTTGGGTGTAAAACGATGTATGCTTTAGAGTAAACCCTAGTACGGGACTCGGGCGTAGCCCGTTGAACATTTATGCACATGTAAAACATTATTATGAATCTTAGTGTTGTTTTTAGTAAATTTACTTATTTAAATGTGGTGTGCTTATTGTGTATTTATGTTTTGGCCAAACATCGATATTTGTGAAGTGTTACGAGAAGAGCCGAGAGGTGAATCGTAACACTCGACTGCCCATTTAAACTTGTGACTTGGATTACAAGAGTCGTTCAAAGTCACTCGAGGATTCACGATCATCATAGAGCCCATTGGGTCTTTCTTAAGTTAGTTTTGCTATGAGAGTAGGAAATTAGCTTAAGTAGGCACCAGATTGTGCTTCGAGAGAAGGTAATCCGTACCATAGGATGATCGCCTTAAGTTGTTTACTGTCGGATTGCGCTTCGAGAGAAGGAGATCCGTTTTCTATTTCAATCTGATTTAATGTTTTACGTTTAATCCATTCAACGAGGTGAAACCTGAAGTCCTGAACATTTCTTAAACTATATTTTCCCGATTAGTCGTTGACTCTTAGGTTCGAAATTTTAGACTTAGATTAGTTCATTTTCTTCATTCTATTTTGATTGTCAAGCTTTCAATGACACTTGAAGTCGGTACTTGACACCCTGCTCCCTGTGGGAACAATATTATTTACTATTTCGATAGACCGTGCACTTGCGGAGCCTATCAAGTTTTTGGCACCGTTGCCGGGGAGCAAGGCGTAGTCAATATCGACTAATAGTTGAGTAGATAGACTAGATACTTTTTGTTTTTATTTTCTTTTTCTTGTTTTCATTTTAGTTCATTTGTTTATATTCTTATCTTCTTTCCTTCTTCAAGCTTGTATTATTCTCTGGTCTACTAATCCAGTGCATGCCAAGAACTATTAGAACAGTCAGCTAGTGCCAGAAGATCCCGAAATCGAAAGAACCCTCCGAGCTCAGAGGAAAATTCAGGTTCAACAACTTCAAGAAGCCCATCCGAACCTGCCTACTGCAATGGACCGGAACCGCTTACTACGAGATTTTGCAGCACCTAATGTACAGGGCTTGCACTCTAGCATTGCTCGACCGTCGGTCGAAACAAATAACTTTCAGATCAAGCCGGCCCTTGTGCATATGGTTTAGCATAACCAATTCAGCGGTTCACCACAGGATGATCCAAATTTACATTTGTCAATTTTTCTTGAATACTGTGATACCCTTAAGATAAACGGGGTAACTTCTGATGCTATACGCTTACGTCTTTTTCCTTTCTCCCTC
Organism: Costus pulverulentus; assembly: GCA_027562315.1. Taxonomy (NCBI): domain Eukaryota; kingdom Viridiplantae; phylum Streptophyta; class Magnoliopsida; order Zingiberales; family Costaceae; genus Costus; species Costus pulverulentus. The sequence continues at coordinate 11,669 of JANTFE010007941.1, forward strand.
AGGGATCGCGCGCGCGCATGGCTACAGTCCCTCCCACACGGCTCCATCACAACATGGGATCAGCTTTCCCATGTGTTCCTCTCCAAATATTTTCCACCGAGCAAGACGGCTCAATTGAGGAACCAAATAATGAATTTTAGCCAGAGGGAAGGCGAGTCGCTTTACGAGGCCTGGGACCATTTCAAGGAGTTGCTACGATTGTGCCCACATCACGGACTGGAAAAATGGGTACTCGTGCATACTTTTTATAACAGTCTTTTATATAATACTCGTTTATCTGTAGATGCAGCCGCGGGAGGAGCCCTGATGAACAAAAACATTGACGATGCCATGAATTTAATCGAGGACATGGCTCTGAATCATTACCAATGGACAAGTGAGAGAAACGTCCCGATAAGAGGAGGAGGAAAGCATGACCTTGATATGTTGAGTTTGTTGGTGGCTAAGGTTGATTCCTTGTCCCACCAACTTACTTCGATGAATTTTAATGCATCGCTTGTCCATTCTATTTCTTGTGAAATTTGTGGGAATTCTGGACATAGTGCTACTGACTGCTAGATAATGGCACCTTCTTCTTCTAATGTTTCTATTGAGCAGGTGAATGTGTTAGGCAATTTCAATCAGAGGCAGCAGAATGATCCTTTCTCAGGCACCTCAAATCCCGGTTGGAGAAATCATCCCAACTTCTCCTACCGGAATAACCAGAACAAGGCCATTCCCCAGAATTTCAACAATCATGCTCCCCAAGAAAATTTTGGCAATCAGTTTCCCCAGGCATCCTTTAGGCCACCACCTGGACTTCCACCGCGATAATTCAATCAACCACAGAAGTCCAATTTGGAAATACTGCTTGAGAACTTCGTCAGCACCCAGTCTAAGAGAAATGAAGATGTGGACGAGTCTATCAGGCAATTGAATTCTATGGTGGGGCAATTGAATTCTAAAGTGGATTCATTGATCACTCATTCAAGGATGATGGAGAACCAGATTGCCCAACAAGCAAGTTCATCTGCTTGACCTTCTAGGAAGCTCCCTTCTCAAGTAGAGGAAAATCCAAGAGAACACTGCAACGTGATCCTGACATGCAGTGGCTCTCAAATGGAAGCTCCCCATGTGTCACCTAGAGACTTGCTTGTTGTAGAGTCTGAAGATGTAAACATAGATGCACAGTATTCTGAGGAGTTGTTTTTTGATTCTCACGACAAGCAAGAACCAGTCCTTATTCCTTCACCATCCCTCACGCCACCTGTCGCCTGATCTCAGAGATTAGTCACAGCATTGACAGGACAATACAATTCACTGATGCCAGCGAAGCATCAAGATCCTGGCATTTTTTCTATTCCATGTAGTATCAGTAATTTTTCCATCGAGAGAGCTCTCTGTGATTTGGGGGCTAGTGTGAGTATCATGCCTCTCTCCCTGTTCAATAGTCTGGACTTGGGAGGCCTATCCTTAGGCCTTCAGCTCGCAAATGGCTCTATACATCGCCCAGTGGGAATAGTAGAGGACGTGCCGATTAAAGTCGGGGAACTCTTTGTCCCTGTAGACTTTGTAGTCTTGGATATGTCAGATAATTCAAGATTACCACTTATCTGGGGCCGCCCTTTCCTAGCTACCACTTATCTCTGAACTTTAGTGATACTATTCTACATTTTAATCTTTTAGTTGATATGCCAGCTTCTCCTTTTTCAGGCTCGTGCTGTAGTGTTGAGAAAGCGATTGTACTTGCCAATTGTTCGTGCCACAAGTGGGATTTTCTTGCATTCCACCGTTGCACCGATATGGACTCAGGTGCTACACATATGAGGGATGCATGGACCACTCCTAAAGACTTGCTTGATGGGGACCCTAATTTTGGTTGCACAAGGATGCTTCATAATGTCGTTGAAGAGTACCATTTATCAAATTTTGGGAATACAGTCTTTGAACTTAAACATGTTTTATTTCTACATGATTTGAAGACATTCTATATTGTACACCTATTATTATTATTATTGCTTATCTCTATAGGTGTAACATTTAGGCAGAGAAGAAAGGGGCGTTCATATGTCATTTATTCTGCCTCCGATCCACTGGACGTGCATGAGGCACAGTCATTGGTCAAGCTGTTGACCTTAAACCAGCACTGCTTGGGAGGCATCCCAAGTATTTATCTTTTATTATGTTGTGTTGATAGGACAAACTTGATATTATTTGTTGTGATACTCTGTTATGTTTATTTGTTATTTTTGTTTTGATGATTTTGTGATATCCCATGGCAAAATTTTTATGATTTTATTCATTGCCAAGCATGTTACTAATATTGGGAATTTTCTATAATTTTTCAGGGATTTTTACAAGTCGCCGATGAAGTAGCGTGGTGCTACAGGGTGGGAGACGCCTAGATCGGCTCTAAGGGGAAAGTAGCGTAGCGGTGGGCTACGAGATGAGGATCAGCTAGATCGTCTCTAGGGAAGCATGCAAATGTTTCAAAATCGCAGTGGAAAATACGATCAAATACGTATGTGGGCAACTGATGGTAAAATAAGAAGAACCACGACAAACACTACGAAATCCACTCAAATGAAGAGGAGCCTGAGGCGATTCGGTGTCGCCCCAGCGCCTTTTATTGAAATAGCAACTATGCTAAAGGATACAAGAAAGGCTTACAAGAGTTGCAGGGACCTCGCTCGGCGCGACTGCAAGCACACTCTTATAGCTCCCTTGGAGCTATGCTGGACCTAGGCTTCGCGTGGGGGAAGCGCTACTACGACATGAACTAACTAAGACACACAGTCCTCCGCCCTCTTTTATAGATCAAGAAGGGACATGTCTTTTGACAGATGACAGGACACACCTTTTGACAGTTGAAGGGACACGTCCTTTGATAGTTGAAGGGACACATCCTTTGACAATTAAAGGGACACGTCTTTTGACAATTAATCTCATCAATAGATAGAGATTGTAGTCAAATCAAACTTGTTGACCTTTCCAAAGAGTGCTTCGAACAGGTGCAAAAGGTTATGGCAGGTGGCTAGAGATGTTCTGGCGCCGGATGGTGGGATCTCTACGGCAGGTGGAGTTGCTGTGTCGCCGGCTACAGAAACACACCGAGAAGAACACGGCAGGGTCGTGCTGAAGAGCACGGCCGTGCTTAGTGCGACCGAGATAAGCACAGGCTGACCATGTTGGCTGTCACGCCCGTGTTTGCTGTGCAGGTTATAGAACTGCTGGGTTTGCTGGATTTGCGCTACATCAACTTCTGCTGCGCACTCTGAGTTCTCCTCCGGAGAACTAAATTGGCGTGGAATTCCTTGGGAATTCAAATTTACCTCACATTTTGGTGGCCTAAAGTGCACAATGGCCTCCACTTCACACCTAAAGTTGCTCAAATAGATTCGATGCAAATGCTGAAGTGATAGGTGGGACTTATCACGCTCAGGTGGGGGTCGATCTACATAGCCATCGGTGAGGATGGTATCATAGTCGTGGAGGGCAAATAGGGGGATGTCCACATACCATGAGATGAGACATCGAGCAAGCTTAAGGACACTATTGCAATCAAGATGGTGACCATGAACTGTGGATCCGAGGAAGAAAGCTAAGCTATTATTGGGCCACTCACAATGGTGTGGATGGACAACGAACTCAATGGAGTGTGTAGGGGGTTGCGCTCAGATGTTGCATCCATGGGGTGGGTGCATAGCTACCCCTAGGATCATGTCGCCTATGGGTGGAGGCTCAAGCAAGGAAGGTGCTAACGGTTCCTCTAAATCCAACTTAGGTGGAGTAGGGTCAATAACAGGTGGCGTAGGAACCACGTCCTGTGAGGGCTTAGGACAAGGAGTATGAATCCTACCCGGTTGTCCTTGGTACACAAAGATGTGCTCTTCAGACTCTTCATCATACTCATCATGAACACTCTCTAACCAAGGTTTACCAAGATGGATATGAAAATTACCCTCTAGGGGCACTACCTCACACCATAATGGCTTGTCGTAAGGCATGAAAGGTAGTGGGCACAAGGCATATGCTAGTCACATGAGTGATTGCATCGTCCCACTTAAAGAAATAGGGTCGTGGGTGAGGGACCGAGATCAGCCCAAAATGAGTGACAACATCGAGGGTGATGAAGTTAGAATTGACTGAAGCATCTATGGCGATCTTGCAGTCCTTGTTGTGTATTTGGGAATAGGAGTAGGGAAAGTGTTCCCTAAGAGTGATAGGTTGCCCAATGGGAGCAACTTGAGAGGGGAAACAAGACATGATGCAAAAATGTGAAAACTGCTAGGATGCCGATAATAGGAATTACCAACGAACCTGGCTCTGATACTAAAAATGAAGTAGCGGGGTGCTACGGGGTGGGAGACGCCTAGATCGGCTCTAAGGGGAAAGTAGCGTAGCGGTGGGCTACGAGATGAGGATCACCTAGATTGGCTCTAGGGAAGCATGCAAATGTTTCAAAATCGCAGCAGAAAATATGATCAAATACGTATGTGGGCAACTGATGGTAAAATAAGAACCATGACAAACACTACGAAATCCACTCAAATGAAGAGGAGCCCGAGGCGATTCGGTTTTGCCCCGGTGCCTTTGATTGAAATAGCAACTATGCTAAAGGATACAAGAAAGGCTTACAAGAGTTGCAGGGACCTCGCTCGGTGCGACTGCAAGCACACTCTTATAGCTCCCTTGGAGCTATACTGGACCTAGGCTTCGCATGGGGGAAGCGCTACTACAACATGAACTAACTAAGACACACAGTCCTCCACCCTCTTTTATTGATCAAGAAGGGACATGTCTTTTGACAGATGACAGGACACACCTCTTGACAGTTGAAGGGACACATCCTTTAATAGTTGAAGGGACACATCCTTTGACAGTTGAAGAGACACGTCCTTTGACAATTAATCTCATTAATAGATAGAGATTGTAGTCAAATCAAACTTGCTAACCTTTCCAAAGAGTTCTTCGAAGAGGTGCGAAAGGTTACGGCAGGTGGCTAGAGATCTTCTGGGGCCGGATGGTGGGATCTCTATGGCAGGTGGAGTTGCTATGTCGCCGGCAACAGAAACGCACCAAGAAGAACACGATAGGGTCGTGCTGAAGAGCACGGCCGTGCTTAGCGCGACCAAGATAAGCACAGGCTGACCATGTTGGCTGTCACGCCCGTGTATGCTGCGCAGGTTATAGAACTGCTGGGTTTGCTGGATTTGTGCTGCATCAGCCGAGCTAAACACGGCCTAGCCGTGATCGCCATCACGGCCGTGCTTGACTCGTCGACTTCAGCGCAGCTTTGCCACAGCGGACACGGCTGTGCCGTGTTCATACTCACGGCCATGACCAGAGATGGTGTTATTCTGCCGAGCAGAACATGGCATGGGGATGTTCCGCGTCACCAGTGTGTTCGCGCTGGAAGGGATTTTCACCGAGCCAGACACAGCATAGTTGTGTCTTCCGTCACGCCCGTGCTTGTATCACGGGTCTCGAGCTTTTAAAGGGGCGGCGGTGGAAATTAGGGTTCACACCCGTGCTTGTCCGCCGCCACCCTTTCTCTCTTCGTCTCCGGCCTCCATACTCTCCAGAATTCGTTTCCGCCGCCGTCCGAAGCTTTAGCATCTTTCTCCGGTTCTCGGTGACACTCCAATCTAGTTTTCTGGGTGCATTTCCGTCGTTCGCCAGATTTCACTGCCTGCAGCCGAGCTTCACTGATTTTCATCAGATCTCGCCACTGCCGGGTTTCGGAGCTTCCCTATTTCCGGTCGTCAGTCCTCCTGACCTTCCAGCATCCTCCGTTTTCCAGATCGCCAGATTTTGCCCCAGATCTTTGGTAATTCTTCAGCACCGCCGCCGGTTCTTCCTTCCAGTCGCCGCCGCCGGTTTCCTTCAGTATTGCCGTCGTTTTCCCCTTACCCAGCTTTAGGCCACTCTCCAGATCCTCTCAGCCATCTAGCCGGCGGATCCTTCACCAGTAGGCGCCGCCACTTCATCGTATTCCGCCACCAGTTCGCCGGATTCCGCCACTGGCATTTTTCTTTTTGATCCGCTGCCACCATCTCTAGCCAGCCAGCTCTTTGCGTTCTCTGATCATGTCTGGCCGCACAAAGGCTATGGCCCGGTAATCCTCCAAATGTCCAGCTGTGCAGGAGGAGCCGAATGAACACGACATTCTATTCCGGGATGCCGCGCAGCAGGCAGGATATGATCTCTTGGTGTCTCGGTGCGTCATCAACACCCGCTATCTTGATCGGCCGACCCTCAATACTTTGGGGCTGCACGATGACGTGCTCTTCATGTTTCAGCAAATCAGTTGGGAGCAGTTCTTCCGGATGGCCCCACTGACTTATGTGGCGTCTACATTGGAGTTCATGTCGTCCCTCGAGGTCGACGTAAACATTCATGATGACGATGACGACGGTGTTCTCTCCTTCCAGCTCGGGAACAAGGAGCATACATCCACCTTATCTAAAATAAATCAGATCTTTGGTTTTCCGGTGGATGGTACTCGCATACCCCCGCACGCATTTCATGATCAGGACTTTTGGGACGCTATTACGGGACAACACCCTTATATCGCACGGACAGCCCGAGCCAGCCACGTCAGCAACCCTTGCTTTCGCTACGTGCACCGCGTCTTAGCTCACAACATCTTTGCGCGTGGCGAGAGTGATGGTTTAGTGCGCTCCAGCGAGCTTCTCTTCCTCTGGTCGATGGTACACTCTTTTAAGCTCAACACTGCATTTTTTCTAATGAAGCAGTTGTAGAAACTGGCCACCACCCAGAAGGGAGTTATTGCCTCTGGTGGCCTCATTACTCCTATCGCCCTTGCTTTTGGGGTTGAGCCTTATGGCATCGAGCAGGCATGCGGTAGCTCCCGCATTGACTTGGAGTCGTGCCAGGCAATGAAGATGATCACCCGCGAGGGTGATGCCTTCAGCCTCCTCTTTCGAGGGAGCGACTCCACGTTGCTACTTCCCCATCCTGAGCGCACTTCTATCCCCGAGTGGTGGAACTGGCATCTACTTTTGGCGCCCAACGATGATGGTGATGTTCCGATGGACACGGCTCCGCCTCATCCATCTTTCCGTCCCTTTCAGCATGCCGAGGCGTCCTCCTCTACCTCCACCGCGAATGCCTACGCACGCATCGAGAGTCAACTTCGGGCGATTCATGATGACCAGCTTGAGACGCGCCATGAGATGCAGGATGTTCTTCGGCGCCTGACCTCTATGGAGGAGGAGCAGACTCGCCAGGGTCGACTGCAAACCGAGGACCATCAGGCCATTCAGGAGATGCTGCAGCGCATGAATTGCAAGGGGTGGTGATTTCCACCTGTCTTACCCTGCTACTATCTATCTATCTGCTGCTTTTATTCCCTTAGTAAGTTGCTTACTTTCTTTATGTTTCTCTCATGTACTTTGTACTGCATAGGAGACTATGCAGTTTGTCTTAGTGTGTTTTTGTCAGTGTTTATCTGCTTTGCTTTTATATATTAGTGTGTTTGCTATTGAGTTTCATGATTTCATAATCCAACGTGCATATGATATATTATTGCCTGTGATGACTTCAAAGACCTAAGTCTGTGATGGTGTTTCCTAATCTTGTCCTCAATTTACATGCTATTCTGTATCATGATGAGTATCATAAATATATGTCTGTCTCTTGAGTTAAGGGAATGAACATCTCATCATGACTGCTTTTATGCTTAGGAATCCATGGTTGTAGATTGTAATTGAGTATGCTTACTGTGTCTTGCATGATGTTTCAATGGTCGATCCTTATTTTTCTGAATTACTTCTTACACAATATTATGTTTTGAAATATTCATGCCTATTATAGTCCTTCTTACCAGCTTTTCAACTTGATTGCATTAGGTTGTAAAAAATGACAGAAAAAGGGGCAGTGGTACCTAAGTGACAATGACACAATGGTTCATCTAACTTGGCACTGTCGACACTTATATAAAAAAAACAAAAACAAAAAAAACAAAAAAAAAGGAACATGAGAAAAGAAGGGGTGTGGGAATAGTGAACAACTCCTCTTTCTTCTACCTTAGGGAGAAGAAATGAGTTTGTGTGCATTATGTGATGCATACACTTTGAGTTCATTCTCTAACTAAGTACCGGGGGTGCATTCATTACAAATGTTTGTCCTTCGCGTGACAAGGTTGAAAATGAATTCAGAGAAGTAGCTTGAACCTACCGATTGAACATTCATATTTCCATCCTTAATGTATTGAATAAGTTATCTAGTGCAATTACCCTTGATTGGCTGAGTTTAGATGGAAATGATGCGTATGAATAATCTTAGCATAGTTATGTGTTTTTCCTATTTTCAGATTTGTGATTAGACCTTGAACATTATGTTTTGCTCATTTATCTCAATATATATTCTTCAACCTAGGATTGAGTATAAGTGGTGTCATATGAGGGTCATACCTTAGCTTTTGTACATGCTATCTTTCTAATATCTGATTATTTCAGATAGTGTAATTGCTTGAGGACAAACAAGATTTTAAGTCTGTGATATTTTGATAGGTGTTATTTTTATAGGATTTAAAGTCTTATATATGCCATCATTATAGGCTTAAGTTCTATTTTATGTCAAACTTTGATACCTTTTCCTGTAAAGTACGGAATCTTTACTCTTTTTCTTTTATTTGTGAAATGCAGGTCATTTCGCTATATTTTCGTGAAGAATATTGAAGATTTAATGTTATGAAAAGATTTGTCTCAGTTCCGCGAGGTTACAGGCAAGATTTTAGCATTTTTGGAGTTTTCCATGGAGAACATGGCTTGCCCGTGCTTACCGTCACGGCCGTGTTCATCGCGGTTTTAAAATTTGCATTCTTCGAGTCGAACACAGCCTGGCCGTGCGTATAGTCACGGCCGTGTTCGACAGGAAATCCAGGTTTGGCCGCAGCCGTCACCGCCGTACACACGCCCGTGTTCGGGAGTTCCAGAATTTTATGAGCCAGACACAGCCTAGCCGTGTCCAGAAGCACACCCGTGTTCACTTACCTGCAATTCGTCGAACCGAACACAGCCTGCCCGTGTTCACCATCATGGCCGTGTTCGCGTCCAAAGATTTTGACGGTTGTTCGTTTCTTCACCAAATCCGATGCTCCAGATGCCAAGAAATTGGGGGAAACTCCCAAATTCTCTTCCTAACCGCCCAAGGCATCGATTAAGACATCAAAGTATCAATTTTGGGCGGTAATCAAGTCGAACTTTGGAGAAAATGTGACTAGGGTGAAAAGAACGATTTTGCTCATTCGAGGGCTCGATTCGACCAGATTCTTTGGGGCTTTTGAGAGAAGACCGAAGATTCATCGTCTCCTACCCTTGATTAGTAATTTCCCTCACTTTCGAGTATTATTTCTTGGGTTTTTGGGTCTAAAACGATGTATGCTTTAGAGTAAACCCTAGTTCGGGACTCGGGCGTAGCCCGTTGAACATTTCTGCATATGTAAAACATTATTATGAATCTCAGTGTTGTTTTTAGTAAATTTACTTATTTAAATGTGGTGTGCTTATTGCGTATTTATGTTTTGGCCAAACATCGATATGTGTGAAGTGTTACGAGAAGAGCCGAGAAGTGAATCGTAACACTCGACTGCCCATTTAAACTTGTGACTTGGATTACGAGAGTCGTTCAAAGTCACTCGAGGATTCACGATCATCATAGAGCCCATTGGGTCTTTCTTAAGTTAGTTTTGCTACAAGAGTAGGAAATTAGCTTAAGTAGGCACCGGATTGCGCTTCGAGAGAAGGTAATCCGTACCATAGGATGATCGTCTTAAGTTGTTTACTGTCGGATTGTGCTTCGAGAGAAGGAGATCTGTTTTCTATTTCAATCTGATTTAATGTTTTACGTTTAATCAATTCAACGAGGTGAAACTTGAAGTCCTGAGCATTTCTAAAACTGTATTTTCCCGATTAGTCGTTGACTCTTAGGTTCGATATTTTAGACTTAGATTAGTTCTTTTTCTTCATTCTATTTTGATTGTCTAGCTTTCAATGACACTTGAAGTCGGTACTTGACACCCTGCTCCCTGTGGGAATGATATTATTTACTACTTCGATAGACCGTGCACTTGTGGAGCCTATCACATCCTTCATGGTATTTGCGCCTCCACCCCTTGTGTTGCCGCTCCTCTCTTGCATCTATATATTAGCATGCATGCGAGAGCCTAAGACACAACATCAATTGCGTGAGCAACTAAAGGGGCGAGTGCAAGTCAAGAGGCGCAACTCCTCTTCCATCTAGTGGCCGCAAGTCATTTTCTTATTCTCCTCCATCTCTTCTTGGCGCAAGGAGTGCTTGGACTTGGCGGCATCTCTTCCTTCCTTCTCCACCATCTTGGTGCAACCTTTCTTCAAGGTTGGCACAAGTGAATTGGAGAACACTTTGAGGATTGGATCTTCTTCTCGAGGCTAGCACCGAGCGTGGAAGAAGAGGACTTGAGGCATCCGTGTGTGTAAGACTACAGAGGGCACACGGTTGGGTGCCTACCTCGACATCGGCCTCCTCTTGTTCTAGGTACTTTCTAACTACATCGTGTTGACCCCCTCACAAAATGAACTTCACTAGGTTTTTGGGATTGACCTGTTTCGGGGATATGCTTCCGCTATGTGTATTTGTAATGTATAAAATTTTTATAAATATCCCCGGGGTTTCCCAACATCACCGGCGCTTGTTGCTCATCACCACTGGCTTATTTTTGTAAATATCCCCGGGGTTCAACTACTCATGTTAATCGCTAGGGTTTTTTCCCCTTATTTTTTTTTCTTTCATCGATTTTTGACAAGCCTATTGTCGTTTTATGTTATTCTACAAATGGCCATCGCCGACTTTCTTTTTGGCTGTTGTCGCCTCTCCTTTCACTACTTTGTGTAAATTATTACGACTATGTCTATGTTGGATCAAGTAATCTGGGATTAAAATTTGGGATTTTTTTTGTAATATGAAATTAGGGTTTTGTTGTCGCCAGATTTCTTGAATGTATTCAAGTAATCTAGAATTAGTAATATGTTCTTCTACTTTATCTACTAGAAATTTGACACGGCACAAGAGCTGTCAAAGGTTTACATTAGTGATATTTTGCTAATGTTGAGTTTCTCTGGAGACCTCCTGAAGTCTTGACAAGTCTAGAGAATGTGGGGGGTCATCATAAGCTAGCCTATATCGAAAGAGGAATTGTTGCAGGGATGTGACTAAGTCTTCAACAAAACAAGAAAGATGAAATTGAAAATTTTCTCCCAGATAGGAATCTTGGTCAAATTTTAGCGTCTAAGGTGCTTTGATTGACCTTTGAACTCAGTAAGGTTATGTTAAGCATAGCCTGGCAATCTGTAGAAGAAAGTGTAAGAAGATATTAAAGGCCTAGATTATGAATTTGCTAGTCTTAAGAACAAGAGAACTCAAAAAATTACCTATGGAGCAATCAAGAAAAGCAAGTACTATTCTAGTAAATGCTCAAGTAAAAGATGCGGTGTGATTCATAAGACAAAATGCTTGTGGGCAAATGTTTTGTATGCTGATTACTAGGCTTTTGATTGCATTTGCATTTTTACCAATCAAGGTGTGAAATGTGGCATCACAAATGCAGAATGCGATTGGTCCTTGGTCAGACATTTGATTTTGACTTGTCTAGTACAATTAGCTGCGTTTAGGTGGTTAGAGAACATCCATCATAGTAAGATCCAACAGATCCATGCGCAATTAGCTAATTCATGATTTTGAGAATGTGAGGTATATAGGAGCATTGCTTCACGGCGCAAGATATATTTATGACCACACAAGAGCTAAACATTATGTTAGTAAGATTTGAGAATGGAGTAAAGGTTTTCCATCATAAGAATTATATTAGTAAGAACCCTTCTAACACAAGTCATACCTGACATAAAGAAAGGGTTGAAGATATTACACCAGCCAAGAATAACATAAAGAGAAAATATTCTTCAATCTCACCTCAAGAACCGACTATGTCCAAGTTGGATAATTCTAATGAACATTGTATGAAACATGCAAATGAATCTATATATGAACAATTTACTCGTGATAATGAGGTGAATGAGGGCACTGATAAAGATATTTGAGTTGAAGAAGATTGGAGTATCATGTCACAGAATAGTGCGCGCTTATGTGTTTCTTGGGAGTAATAAGGAGAAAGCTAAACTTTTTTTCGATGCTCTAGAAGACATATGATTAGAAGTACTCAATGAGTTGATGGGTGACTGAGATGTTATTTACATGTTATTATTGAGTTCATTTTGGATTATGTAATGTTTTGAGGATGCAACAGCTTCATGGGGCATATGTTTTGATAGCTATTAGATGAGTGTTGATAACTTATAATGTTTGTGACCATGTTTATGGCAATGTGTATGACATTCGATACTTATTGTGGTGTTATGTAATATATATATTTATGATCTTATTAAACTTATTATTAGTGTCGTTTTCTTTTATGGTTTTTATTGATAACTTGTTCTTTTGTAGTGTTCTTTTGTTGTCTTATGTGATATATTTGGATGTAGTTGTCAATGTGGTGTTTTATAGTGTTCTTTTTGTGGTGTTTTTGTATATTTGGATCAATGTTATCAATAGCAGATCCCAGAAAATAGTGGAAAGCTAAAAATCTGTTATATAATATAGCAGATAGCGTCGCGAGCAAATAGCAAAAATCATATAGCAGACGAAATATATATTATATACATATAAAACAAGCTGTATAAAAATTAAAACATGTTCTATATCAATTAAAACAAGCTGGGTAACAATTAAAATAAGTTGTATAACAATTAAAACAAGCTGTATAAAATTTAAAACAAGTTGAATAAAGAATGGTAACATATTACTAACTCAACATTCAACAAAAGTCATTGATTTAAAATTTCAAACTTCAAAACATAGTAATAGAAACACTAAATAAAGAAAAAGTTCAATACAAAATATTGAAAATAGTAAAACACAAAACAAAGACAAAAAGAAATTTATTCATGCTCATTTGTTTCTTCTTCAACATAATCGTTATTCTCATTTTCAGATAGTGAGGCATATCCTTCAATTTCTTTTTTGAATCCCCATAATCAAGATCTTCTAATTTGTTTTTTGATTCTTCAAAAGCTGCATCATCTTCTACCTCAACCACAATCTCTTATCCTTTTTTGGTTGAAGAAGTTACACGTACTAAACCTTTATTTGTCTTAGATGTTGCACCAACAACACTAGGGGGTCCCTTTCTTTTTTTAAATGTTTACCTAGATGTTCTAGGCTCTCCAACTCCTAAAGCCCTATAAATATCATCTCAATTAAGGGCATTATCATTTTCATCCTCAAAGACCTTTTCATTACCAGCATCATCTTCATCACCATCCATCTTCCCAAGTAACCACTCATTGCACTTGTCAATATCATTGAGTGAGATTGAACAATTTCATCTCTATAATTGTATCTTATGTGCAAGGCTTGATTGTATTTAACATACACTAAATTGTGTAGTCTTTTATACTCAAGTCTATTCCTGTTTTTTGAAATGAATCTGCAACAAGAAGTTAAATAAATAATTAGCAAAATTCTATAAGTGATAAATTCTTAATTACTAATAAATTATTAATTTGATAAATTACTTGCTCAAACACACTCCAATTGCGTTCACATCTTGAGGCACTACATGCCAAATTCAAGATCCTTATGGCGAGTTGTTGTAAATTTGGAGTTGACAATCCATACATTCGCCACCATTGTGCTAAAAAGCCAAATATATTTTATTATTCAATAATGTATATAACAAAATTTAAAATTTAGAATTTATAAATTTTCATTAAAATTCTCACCTGGTGCAATTGTGTTCCTTAGTGAAACTGCAAATTTGTTTCCAAACATACCACCAGCTGTTTTATAAATAGGCAGCTCCTCAAGAACTTTTATTTCATCTCTAAAATAGGAATCAACCTTTCAATACATGCATACAACCCATTAGTCACCTCAAAATCAAATTCAATTGAGGGATTATTATAGAAAAATTCTGGATTTAAGGATTAAAAGTAATTGGACAAGACATTTATATTACACATGACCTTAGCAATCTTCCATTTGTGAGTTGGAGCAAATTGCTGGTTATCTCTTTGACTTCAATGCAAGATGATTCTATTAGTACAAACTGCAGTTTAGTGGCTTGTGGAGTGATGTGAGGAATATTTTTATTGCTTCTATAGAAATATAATTTGCCTAGGGCCTCCATACTTGTGAATATTTCTAATATTCCTAGACCCTTTCAACCTTTGCCTAGCATTTTGTGTTTTATCATTCTTGTTGGGTTTGACTTTACCTCCTTTACTCCTTTGGAAACAGGATGTTAGTGGAAGGCTTCTGACTGTCAACAAAGCAGCACCAAGAGGAACCCGTGTAGAGAGACCTCCACGTGCGTTTGAGCCAATCTACGTAGGCAATTTGCCTTGGCAAGTGGATGATAGTTGCTTGGAGCAAGTATTTAGCGAGCATGGTAAAGTGCTGGAAGCAAATCTGATTCTTTGACTCAAATGGACTTGGCCGTAAGTGTAAGGCCCAGCCATAAATTAAGGCCCAACTCATTTGGCTCGGTCAACTAAGCCATTGACTGGAGTCAAAATTGGCCCAAACCCAACTGCCGAGAAGGAATCGGGAATTAGGGAAGAGGCGAGTTGGCAAAAACATTCGCCTGCCTCGTTCAGCGTCGACCTCGGCCGCATCTCCGGCGATCACAGACCATCGGCTCACTAGAGGAAGCTGTGCTGGACGGAGGATCACCATCAGGAGGCAACGATGCATCGATAGAGGGATTCGTCTAGACGCAGGTGACATCGTCGACTCGGTGAAAACAACAACACGAAGCTTCACAACCGGTGTCAGGCAACGAGTGGTGGCGACATCGACTAGACAAGAGGAGCTCGTGTGCAGCATGGACTAGGTAGGCATCAGACGACAACGGTGTCGCTTGGACGTGACGTGGCTTGACCAACAAATGTCGACATTGCTCGATCTTGCGGATAAAGCAGAGAAACGGAGGGCAGCGGAAATCGAACCAGCAGGCCGACAATTGCATCTTGGCAATGGGGAGCGTACAACATGGGCGGAACACTAGCACGGAGTGGCACTGACAGACGATGAGTCGACATCGCGTGGAGACGTCGCCCGCACATGCCAAGATCAAGGAGACGAAGGCGAGGTTGAGCGCCTATAAAAGGTAGGCTGGTGAGCTTGGGAAGGGAGAGAAACAGCTGCAGAGGTAAAATCCATCATCGGTGAGGGAATGACAACGGGAACGAGGTAAAAATCGGGTTGTTTAGGTTGAGAACGAACCTGGACCAACCCTCCTGTTTGCTTCTCCTTCCGACAACACCCCGATGACTCCAGTGGAAACAAACAGTGGCCCCTCATCATGTGGCTTCAGTGTTGGGGGTGGGAGGTTCGAAGCACCGATGACGCCGAGCTCCCCTCCTCCTTGGCTCCTTCACCTTCGTCGGAGCCCGTTTCCTTCTCCATGAAATACTGGCGAACTCTCTTCCGCCTATGTCCTTCCCTCTGCTCGAATCGGACGAGCTCGGAGTGGCGACCTCGGTTGGATAAGCGGCAGCTGACAAGCTGACGAGCCGATGAATGCCCGCAGGAAGAAGGCGATGGGGTTCCTTCACCTGTTTGAATCCTTTAGCCACAAGTCTTCCTTTATAGGTAACTATATTGCCATCCATGTCAGTCTTCCTCTTGAAGACCCATTTATACCTTATGGGTTTTACCCCATCAGGTAGCTCAACCAAATCCCATACTTGGTTAGCTGACATGGAATCCATCTCGGATCGCATGGCCTCAAGCCATTTTTCGGAGACTGGTCCACTGACCGCCTCATCATAGGTCCTGGGCTCATCCTCAATGATGAAGATCTCATCGTGTTGGGTCGGCTGTAACCCATACCTCTCAGGTGCACGACGAATCTTCCCAGACCTACGCGGGACCTGTGTCTGAGCCTCAGGTTGCCTAGCAACCGGTATAGGTGGCTCAGGTTCCATCTCTGTGTCTTGTGGTTGTACTTGGACCTCGTCCAAGTCAAACTTCCTCCCACTAACTTCTTTCATGAGAAATTTTTTCTCTAGAAAGACAACACCTCGAGCAACAAAAATTTTGTTCTCAGTGAGAACATAGAAGTAGTATCCTTTAGTTTCCTTAGGATACCTCACAAATACACATTTATCAGATCTAGGCTCTAGCTTGCTAGAATCCTGACATTTGACATAAGCCTCACATCCCCAGATGTTGATAAAAGAGAGGTTAGAGCGTCTCTCACTCCATACCTCGTATGGTATCTTGGAGACACTCTTAGATGGAACATTATTCAGTATAAGAGAAGTTGTCTCAAGTGCAAAACCCTAGAATGAGGGTGGTAGAGTTGCATGACTCATCATGGATTGAACCATGTCCAACAAGGTTCGATTTCTCCTTTCAGACACACCATTCCACTATGGTGTTCCAAGAGGAGTGAGTTGGGATAGGATCCCACACTTCCTAAGATAGTCAAAGAACTCTCCACTCAGGTACTCTCCACCACGATCTGATCGAAGAGTTTTAATGGATCTACCAAACTGGTTTTCTACTTCATGTCTGAACTCCTTAAATTTCTCAAAGAATTCAAATTTATGTCTCATCAGATAGACATAATCATATCTACTAAAATCATCAGTAAATGTGATGAAGTAGTTGTATCCTCCTCTAGCTTGTTTACTAAATGGCCCACACACATCACTGTGTATAAGATCCATTAAACCTCCTACCCTCTCACCTATCTTGGTGAAGGGCGCCTTTGTCATCTTCCCTAATAAACAAGGCTCACAAGTATCAAATTCCTTCAAGGAACTTGAATCTAACAACTCATTTGCATGGAGATGTTGAATGCGATTCTTGTTTATATGGGCTAATCGACAATGCCATAGGAAAGCACCAACTGAACCACTCAGTTTAGTCCTCTTACTATTTATGTTACAAATAGAGTTATCCATGTCCAAGTCATATAAACCATTGCATAAAGTACTCTTCCCATAAAACGTATTTGCAAATGAAAAAGAATAAGTGTTCTCTTTTATTTCAAATTTAAAACCTTTCATTGCTAAACAGGGAATGGATACAATGTTTTTGGTAAGAGAAAGTACATAGTAGCAATTATCTAACTCTAACTGAAGTCTAGAAGGCAATGAGAGAGTCAAAATTCCTATAACAACAGCACCAACTTGTGCTCCATTTCCAACCCGTAGGTCAATCTCTCTAGGCCGCACCGATCTACTTTTCTTGAGCCCCTGCATATTTGTACAAATATGAGCTCCGCATGCAGTATCCAATACCCATGACATAGTAGTAGAAAGGTTGACTTCGGTAACATAAATACCTGAGCTTGAAGACAAGGCCTTGCTTTTCTTCTCCTCATTCTGAAGTTGCCTGCAGTCCCTCCTCCAGTGACCCTGCTCACCATAGTGGAAGCACCTTTGTTCCTTTGACTTCTTTGCCTTTTTCTTGAGTGCTTTGGTAGGACCTTTGGCACGTGCCTTACCCTTCTTCTTCATCTTCTTGGCCGTAGGGACCAAAAGAATAGAATTGGGTTTGGTCTTTCCCATTTCACACTCGACTGTTTGGAGCATATTCAACAGTTCCTCCCAAGTGCATTCAATCTGGTTCATGTTGAAATTTATAATAAATGGACTGAAACTAGGGGGCAGGGACTGTAAAATAAAGATCCTCAACCAGCTTGTTATCTATGGTGTGCCCCAGTCTTCTGAGATGATCCACGTTCCCAATGAACTTGAGTACATGGGATCTCACTGGTGCTCCCTCAGATAACTTGCACCAAAAGACTGCTTTGGCAGTATCATATCTCTCAATTCTAGCATGAGCCTCAAACATCTTACTGAACCATTTATTCTTACCCGAAATGTATACAAAGAAGTCAAGATTGATTTTGGCCTTTGCATACACATTAATGTCAGAAAAAAAAAGCCATATCAAAACAATTATAGTTTGCAAAAAGGTTCGCACGAAATAGAGAAAAATCCCGGGTTTACTTCTTCAAAACTTCGGAAGGACCAAAATGAATGCTACACTGCATCTAACGAAGAAGAAGAGTAATTAAAGAAAATAGGAGACTATCATTGTTATTTCAGTGGAACCACTTTGTTACAAACATAATCATCCAATCGGAGGGACCTAATCAGACACAATTACCACCGACTAGCTAAGATTGATCAGAAGTTGTCTGATGATTACAAGTATACTTTGCCAGCTCGTTGACTCTGTTACAAACGTAACCATCCATTGGAATCACTTTATTACAAACATGATCGTCCAAACTATATTTTGCCAGCTTGGTTTGACAGGAAGGCGCAATTCGATCCGTTAAGATGAGCAACCATGTTTGGTGGAGTCCTTGGACAAAATTTGGAACACAAAATCAGTGCATAGAACAAGACCTGCAATATAACACATCAAATGTATGTTGCACTGAAACTTACCAAACGGGGGATGCTGTTTCAACCAGTCGAGCCTGATTCACTAGCCGGTGGGCAGGAAGCTTTTAAGGAGTGGTTAAAAAAAAATATTTAATTTTGACTACACAAAATCACACATCAACAGGAGCTAAAAAAAAAAGGAAGAAAAATCTGGCAAGTGCTGGCAATTCCCAGAAATAAAGTTGATCGTGCCATGGCTACCTAATTCAATAATGACCTCAACCTCTAGCTTCTAAGAGTTTGCATGCTTTGCATTATGGTCATCAGTTTAGTATTTCTAGAATTGTTCACCAAGACAAATATTTATGAACTCGTTATTGTCTACTTTCCTATCAAACGGTGTAAATGGGTAGCCTCCAAAATTTATAACAGACATGATAAGTAGACCCTGATTTTCACGCTCCCTAGCAGTAGACGAGAAACTAACCTGGTGCCATGGTACCCTCTCAAGGGAAGGCAAATGGCATGTTATTTGGAGTATTAGAGCTGAACCGTAAGATGTGTGGGTCAAGGGAAATTCAAATATGTAAAAGAGAATGCAGGGAGACACACACCAAGTACAACAGATTAAATAGGCGATTTGGGATTACTAACTCAAATAGGAAATCTGGGATCACTAATTCACCTCCTGGGTTCTACAAGTGGGGCCCGTTGTCGAAGTGTCTTGTTAGACTTAATCTCAGCGAAGCTGCAGAAATGCAATATGAGCAGATTTAGCACACACGAAGCACAGGAATGCTCCTCACCACTATTGGGCGTTACAACAATAAGAAAGCATGCAACGGACCAAGCCCGAGATATACAGAGCCAGGATACCTTGTAAGGGGGACTATTGGAAGCTAATTAGGAAAATGCTGCTTCTCTCCCCCAGCTGCAAACCCTCCTAGCTGCAAATTAAATGAGCCACATCAAGCTATCCCAAGTTTCTGGTTATTGGACAAAATGAACATGTGACTTACTTAAAGTTAAGTTTATGTTTATCCTAGGCCCATGGGACATGTGTGCCAAGCCATTAAGCATTAGTACGTAATAAGATAAAGTCAAGGTCTATTTTTGGCTGCGAATGAAATCACGCACCAACCGGGAGTAGAAAAGGGGAAGGTAAAAAAACAAAAAAGAAAAGAAGAGAAGAACCTGGCATATGCCACCAGGAATGAACCATCACATACAGATAAGACAAAAAAAAAGATCAGAAAGAGACAGCCGTCGAGGCTGGAAATGGACAAAGAAGCAACCAGCGAAAGAGGAAATAATCAGAGCTGATGAAAGGGAAGGAGAAAAGCGCTCACGGCAGCCTGCAAAATGAGAAGGGAAACAAGCGCGAAAAAGAAGAGGGAAAATAGCTGTTAGTGTTGATCTTCTTACGAAGGCTGGAGGCTTATAAAAGAGGGGCTCGGCTAAAAAACAGAGGGCAAGAGGAACAATACCGAGGGCATCGCAAGAAAGGAGAGGAGAAACGGCAGAAACAAGCAAGGAGGAGAAAGAAATACCGAGGCTTTAAGAAGAAGGTAAATGAAGAGAAATTTATTCACACGATTTTCTTAGGCTTCATGGACGCACTAAGCGTCCTGGCATCACAATAGAACACACACGCACTCTCCTTTCATCGCACGGTTGTCTTAGGCTTCATGGACACACTAAGCGTCCTGACATCACGATGGAACACACACGCATTCTCCTTTGATCGCACGGTTGTCTTAGGTGTCATGGACGCACTAAGCGTCCTGGCATCACGATGGAGCACACACGCACCCTTTCGATCTTTGGTTTTCTTCAGCTTGTGCTACGTATCATAACACGGTGTAAATGATCTTCTACTCGGAGAACGCATAAAAAAGAAGGGGAGAAAATGAGGGGCTGAAGAGCTAAAAAAGGGAAGCAAAATAGAGGGGAAGGGGAAGAAAGGGCGTCGGATATAAAAAAGGAGGGAAGAAAGAAGACAACTAAAATGCCGAGAGATGGTAAACCATGAAAAGAAGAGAGGGGAGGATGAAGATCAAGTGATAAAATCGTGCAAAAAAAAAAGAGAGCAAAAAAGAAGAGTCCATAAGCCGGAGGAGATACGCAGTGGAGAACAAAAAACAAGTACCTGCTTGAGTCTTCTGCATTTCTTTTGTCTTCTCAACCCCCTTAAGATCGAGCATCAAACTCCGGCGCGAAAAAGGAAATCCCCTTGTTTTGTCTTCAGCTGAGATTAAAACTATTGCTTCAAGTGCTGTGGCGAGGGCATACAGAAGCCCTGGTTGGTTCCCAGCTCGAACTAAAACAAAAGAATAATAAAAAAATATGTGACAAGGGTGACCTAAAGAACCCAGAGGAAAAGCTGATGAAGATACCTGTGAGACAATGAAATCATTAAAGGAGGACTCTAAGGTTGACGAGTTCAGATCGCTTGGAAAAGAATACAAAGTCCAAAAAAAGAGAAGAACAATAGTGATGACAATATACACGTAGCCAAACGCGTGTAAGAAACAAGTCACCTAGGTTGATCTTCACGATCTAGGCGGGAAGGAAAGAAAGACCTATGACCGTCACTGAAAATAAACTGTTTCGTCCGTGATAAAAACGGACAAAGAGAGAAATTTTTTAAAATAAAATCATATTAAATTAATCGAGTGATGGGACGTTGCTGTAGACGGTGGTCAAACCTATCCCTTCACCCATCACTCGTTGCCGCACGTGCCTTTTTCCCCTCTATTTCCCTCCCGTTGCCACCCGCCTTCTTCACCGAATGAACGAACAAGCTCTTCAGCTGAGCTGCGCTCGCCCTCTTCCTCTGTTCGCATCTCCACCATCGTCCGGCGTGCCCCGACGAGCTCCGGCGAGATTCGGCGTCGGCGAGACCAAGATCTGCTTCCTGTGAGCATATTTCCGACGAAGCTCCCTCTTCCTTCTTCTCCCTCGCATCCGACGGAAAGATCCAAATCCGACGCCCAACTCGTCTCCGGCGTCTCCAGCGACCTTCCTCTGGCCTCGGCGGACATTTTCGCCACCGTCCGAAGCTTTTCGGGCGTCTTCGTCTCCGGTGCCGGCGAGTTGAGCGAGCGGCGCCGCCAACTTCGAACGCAGATCTCCGGCGACCCTAACCCCCTTTTGCGAAGCGAGCTGTACGACCGAACTCCTCTCCGCGTCGGCTTTCTTTCCCCCCTGTTTTCGGTGAGATTCGTGTTCCGGCGACACTGTTCCGGCGGTGAACAGTAACTCCAGCGAACTTTCCGGTGAACTCCGAAAGCTCTGCCGACGACTCGTGTTACGCGTCCTGGTTGGTTCTAACGTATTCTCGGCGACTTGGTGATTATTCGTTCGCACGAGGCTGTGAACTCGGTTAGTACCCGTACCCGCCTTTATACGTATACAAACGCATGCGTAAACATAAACTTGGACCTGTATATCTGACAAACCTGATTAAATGATTATACCTGGACATGACTACCTAATACTGACTCTTATAAGTAGAATAGCATAATATGAGAACTTACACCTGATTTACCTGTTAGGACCTATTGACTGATCGCATGATATCTGGTTGGTTCTGTTTTACTGTACGTCTGCATCTGAGGTAGGGATTCTACCTCCGTTCTTTGTAATGGTGCCAACCGCATGTGTAGTTAGCGGCACCTCCCTTATTGCTGATTATCACTATTGATTTCTGTTCTAACTCCTGTTCTGCTCTGAGCACATTCCTGTTGACATAACCTGTTGCATGAAACACGGTATGAGTATTTTGTTATTGCATGTTTATTTGTAGTGGTAGGTGGTATGAGTTCTGTATATGTACATTGAGGATTGAATGTCTAGCGATAGACATTTCAATATACCTCAAATACTGCCTGTGAGATTTCTGTTGAGACGCTGTGTGACCGTCTCTGACCGAGAGAGTCCGATGTTATGGGCTTGAGGTCTGTTATCAGCCCAAATGAGGGGTTGTCTTAAGTGTAGGACGCTACACTAGCGGGCTGTCGGCGCACAGTCGTCTCTACTATTCGGGGAGCCATCAGTAGGGACCACTCTATTTTATAGAGTTGCGGGTCGCGGACCACTGCTGTACCAGCTCCCAGTTTTTATCTGTCTAAGGACACGTATATTTATACGTATTTGAGTTTGACTATACGATATATGGGACATGTAGAGTTACTGTGGCAATCTGGTAAACCCTTATATTCTGATCATGCACTATGTGACTTGTTATATCCCTACTTAGCCTCCGGCTAACCCCCTTTGTTCTGCCTCCAGGTTCGGGCGCGGCTCCTTCGGGGGCAGATTAGATAGATAGCTTGGGGACCACTAGTCCGGTTTAGTTTTGTATCTGTCTGTTGGTTGTTTATTATATTTCGTGTTTCGGTTGGTTCTGTTGACCGCTGCGCCGGTCATGTTATCTGTTGGTTTGTCGACCGCTGCGCCGGTCCTGTTGTTGTTATTTCTGTTGACCACTGCGCCGGTCTATATATTTTTATCTGTCGGTGTTGTATTATGGATATTCGGGGCCGGGCTGGTCCTTATTATGTTATTTTATTCAGTCTGTACCTTTCGGTTGTCAGGATTGATTTGATAGGTACAGTGTTGTGCGTACCGAGGTCCGGGATTCCCGGCGCGGGATCCGGGTGGATTTTTGGGGCGTAACAATTATGGTATCAGAGCTAGGTTCAGGATCATACATGGGACATAAGGACTTAGGATCAAACCTTAGGATTTAAGATCCGCGTTAGTGTTAATCATATGTGATCATACTAATATGTGATTTAATTAACGTGACCATTTGTTGTTGTTGGTGCGTTACAGGAAATGACACCAAAGAAAAGTTCCCGTCTTGGACGAGTGGCGGGATTAGCTCGAGAAGCATTGAGTGCGCCACTCAGTTGGATGCGTAAAACTTTAGGTTTTGGCAGTGAGAGAAGGGAAGAACCCTCTGTAGCTGCCCCACGTATTCAATACGACGACGATGCTAGTGAAGTGGGAAGTAGACGACATGCACCAGAACCTCCGGTCCAAGAACTTCCATGGCATAGAGCGCGTGAAACTCCCTCGACTCCAGCGTTGGAGTTAGCGTCTCGCTTTACCACCATGGGGGAGCGACGATTTGGAGTGTTTTCTGGAAAACCAGATCCGTGGGAAGCCACAAATTGGTTGGAGAGTGTGACAGACACACTGAATTTATTGGGGTGCCCTAATGACCAACGGTGAAATTGGCGGTTTATTTCTTCAAGGGTGACGCAAAGGCATGGTTTGCAGGGCTTGAGCAGACTATTGGAGCAGCTCGCTATGACTGGGACATCTTCTGTGGGGCCTTCCATATCGAGTATTTTCCTAGGACGTTTTGGGAGACGCTGCGTCAAGAGTATGTGAATCTGGAGCAGAATGGGCGGTCTGTCGATGAATACTTAGTGGACTTCCAGCGATTGTCGGCAATGTTTCCTACTGTGACCCCTACAGTTGAGGATAAGTCAGAACAGTTTATTCGTGGACTGGACCCTGAAATTTCACGAGGGACCAACTCAGCCCCACTTGAGGACTTTTCAGCTGTGGTCGCTATGGCGCGCCGAACTGAGCAGCGCGAAAAGGCTATTGAACAGAAGCAGCGTAAGGGCAAAGCAACCGCCTCGAGTCACTCTAGGGAGTCTGGGTTTTCTGCTAGCCGGAGTCCACCTGTACAGCGTTCTAGTGCTCGTTCGATCCAGCCGGGTCGGAAATCATGGGCCCCAGGGTCCATGTATGCTCGTTCCTTCCAATCGCCTCTGCCGAGTGTTGGATCTTCTTCGGACATGAGGGCCTGTTACCAGTGCGGGGAGGTGGGCCATATTTCCCGGGAATGCCCACTTCAGTATATTCAGTGCCACTACTGTCATGAGATGGGCCACTACAAGAGCCACTGCCCAAATAGGGGCAAGCAGCCTCAGGTTGCCCCTAGTACACAGAGATCTGCTCCACCTGCTCGATGAGGATAGCATCGACCTCCTCGCCACGGTCACATTGCACCGACTCCCCAGGGCAGACCGCAGCAGACACCCATGACGGGCCAGACTTATGTGCTGACTAAGCAGGATGCACAGCGCAAGACATGCAACGTCATGCGAGAAATCATTTCAGTATTCGGTACACCTGCATGCTTATTGATAGACACTGGTAGCTCGCACTCCTTTATTTCGTATGCTTATGTGAAAAAGTTAGAATTAGAACCGGTTTTCTCTCAACATGATTTGACGGTATCCGTACCCTCTGGGGGTACGTTACGATCGTACTTAGAGGTATAGCAGTGCCCTCTGAGTTTCAACGGATTGATTATATACTCGGATCTGATGTTACTGGAATTCTCAGATTTTGAGATTATTCTTGGAATGAATTAGTTGTCCTATAACCGTGTGGTGGTTGATTGCGATGACTACATGGTGGTATTCAAAGGTCATGATTATATGACATACACATTTTCTGGAGTATCTGGTCAGATTGTTCCTATAATTTCTGCTATGCAAGCCAGGAGGTTACTTAGCAGTGGATGTCATGGTTATCTTATGTCTATTGTGGATACGGGGGATCAGACCCCGATTCCTGTCGAAAGTGTGCCGGTTGTCAGGAAATTTCTTGATGTATTTCCTGAGGACTTACCTGGATTGCCACCCAATAGGGCTATAGACTTTGCTATTGATCTCCAGCCTAGTACGGCGCCTATCTCCAAAGCACCGTATCGGATGGCGCCCCGTGAGCTTGAGGAGTTGAAAGTCCAATTACAGGAGCTTCTTGATAAGGGGTTTATCAGACCCAACGCATCTCCCTAGGGTGCTCCTGTTCTATTTGTGAAGAAAAAGGATGGTTCGTTTCGGCTATGTGTGGACTACAGACAGTTGAATGCAGTTACAGTGAAGAATAAGTACCCTATACCAAGGATTGATGACTTATTTTACCAGCTCAAGGGTACTTCTGTCTACTCCAAAATTGACTTGAGATTGGGATATCACCAGTTAAGAATTCGTGGAGAAGACGTGTCGAAGACTGCCTTTCGAACACGTTATGGGCATTACGAGTTTCTCGTTATGCCCTTCGGTTTGACAAATGCTCCAGCGGCCTTTATGGACATGATGAATCGCGTGTTCATCAATTATCTTGATCAGTTTGTTGTTGTTTTTATTGATGACATATTGATCTATTCTCGGAGCAGGGCTGAGCACAAGAGACATCTTCGGCTTGTGCTGGAGACCCTTAGAAGAGAGCAACTGTATGCTAAGTACAGCAAATGTGCTTTTTGGCTAAGTGAAGTTACCTTCTTAGGGCATGTGATTTCCGATGAAGGTGTGGCAGTTGATCCTGAAAAGATTAAAGCTGTTGTAGAATGGGAAAGTCCGAAGACTGTGGCAGAAGTTTGAAGTTTTCTCGGATTGGCTGGATATTATCAGAAATTTGTAGATGGATTTTCTAAAATTGCCGGTCCACTTACAAATTTAACAAAGAAAGAGGTCCAATTCTATTGGGATGAAAATTGTGAAAACAGTTTTATGGAATTAAAACAAAGACTGATCAGTGCCCCTATCTTAGTACTTCCGACTGGTGACGAGGGGTATACAGTATACACAGATGCCTCTTTCCAAGGCTTAGGTGCTGTATTGATGCAGTATGGTAAAGTGATAGCGTATGCCTCCTGTCAACATAAAGAGCATGAAAAGAACTACCCGGTACATGATTTGGAATTAGCTGCGGTGGTATTCGCCCTTAAGATCTGGCGACATTATTTATACGGAGTTACATTTGAGATATTTACGGATCATCAAAGTCTGAAATATTTATTTTCACAGAAGGAATTGAATATGAGACAGCGTAGATGGGTAGAATTCCTTAAAGATTATGATTGTACAATTAATTACCACCCGGGTAAAGCTAATGTGGTAGCAGATGCATTAAGTAGGAAGACGGCAGGGGTGTTAGCTCATTTGCGAGTAACACCGACTGAATTAGCACAACAGATGACAGATTTTTGTGTAGAGATTGTGTGCCCCACTGAGCATGGTTATTTGGCCGTGATGATGGCACAGTCCCCTATGGTGCAGAAGATTATTGAGGTGCAACCAAATGATTGGTACCTATAGTCTATCATTGCAAAGGGCAAGAGAAAAGAATTTACCGAGGATGATCATGGAGTAATAAGATGCTGGAATAGGTTATGTGTACCCGAGGTAGTTAAGGAAGAATTACTAGCAGAAGCACACAAGTCGAGATTCGCGGTACATCCTGGTGCCACGAAAATGTATAATGACCTTCGAAAGTCTTATTGGTGGGAAGGCATGAAAAGAGATGTGGCAGAGTATGTCGGGCGATGTATGGTATGCCAACAAGTGAAAATCGAGCATAAGAAACCTTCTGGGCTCCTACAGAGTATTCCTATTCCGGAGTGGAAGTGGGAATACATTACCATGGACTTCGTGACGGATCTTCCTAGGTCGCGTACAAGCCATGACTCGGTTTGGGTGATCGTTGACCATTTGACCAAGTTAGCCCACTTCTTGCCTATTAGGAAGACTTATTCGATGGATAAACTGGCAAGGTTGTACTGTAGTGAGATTGTACGGCTGCATGGGGTCCCTGCCAGCATCATTTCCGACAGAGACCCACGATTCACATCTTGGTTCTGGGTTAGTTTGCAGAAGGCTTTGGGAACTGAACTACGGTTCAGTACGGCTTATCACCCGCAGACTGATGGACAGTCTGAGAGGACCATTCAGACCTTAAAGGACATGCTTCGAGCCATCACTTTAGACTTCACGGATGGTTGGGAGTGTCACCTGCACTTAGTGGAATTCGCTTATAATAATAGTTATCATTCGACGATCCAGATGGCACCTTTCGAGGCTTTGTACGGTAGGAAGTGTAGATCTCCGGTGCTATGGGACGAAGTAGGTGAAAGCCGTGTGTTGGGACCGGCGATGTTAGCACTTGATGCCGAGAGAGTTCAGATTATTAGACGGAGATTATTAGCTGCCCAAAGTCGACAAAAGAGTTACGCAGACAAGAGACGACGACCACTTCAATTTGATGTCGGTGACCACGTGTTCCTTCAGATATCTCCGAAGAAGGGTACGACTAGATTTGGGTATGCTGGTAAGTTAGCCCCGAGGTATATGAGTCCTTTCGAGATATTGGAGAGAGTTGGACCCGTCGCATACAGCTTAGCACTTCCACCGATGTACTCTTATATCCATCCGGTGTTCCACGTATCCATGTTGCGTAAATACATCGCGGATCCATCTCATGTGTTGAGCCATGGTACGGTTTATGTCCAAGAAGATGCCACGTATACCGAGATGCCTGTAGAGATCTTAGAGCGCAAAGAGCACAAGCTGAGAAATAAGGTAATCAGCCTGATTAAAGTCAAATGGAAACATCACCCTGAGAGTGAGGCCACTTGGGAACATGAGGACGAATTTATGAGAAACCATCCGGATCTGTTTCCGGGAATGGAGGAGTAAATGAGTGATCGTTGTATTAGTGCTTTTGTAACCTTATTTGCTTATCAGTAATAAGTATGTTTTGAATTTGGGGACCAAATTCTTTGAAGGTGGATATAATGTTACGTCCGTGATAAAAACAGACAAAGAGAGAAATTTTTTAAAATAAAATCATATTAAATTAATCGAGTGATGGGACGTTGCTGTAGACGGTGGTGAAACCCATCCCTTCACCCATCACTCGTTGTCGCACGCCCCTTTTTCCCCCTCTATTTCCCTCCCATTGCCACCCGCCTTCTTCACCGAATGAACGAACAAGCTCTTCAGCTGAGCTGCGCTCGCCCTCTTCCACTGTTCGCGTCTCCACCTTCGTCCGGCATGCCCTGACGAGCTCCGGCGAGATCCGGCGTCGGTGAGACCAAGATCTGCTTCCTGCGAGCAGATTTCCGACGAAGCTCCCTCTTCCTTCTTCTCCCTCGCATCCGACGGAAAGATCCAAATCCGACGCCCAACTCATCTCCGGTGTCTCCAGCGACCTTCCTTCGGCCTCGGCAGACATTTCCCCACCGCCCGAAGCTTTACGGGCGTCTTCGTCTCCGGCGCCGGCGAGTTGCGCGAGCGGCGCCGCCAACTTCGAACGCAGATCTCCGGTGACCCTGACCCCCTTTCGCAAAGTGAGCTGTATGACCGAACTCCTCTCGGCGTCGGCTTTCTTTCCCCCCTGTTTCCGGCGAGATTCGTGTTCCGACGACATTGTTCCGGCGGTGAACAGTAACTCCGGTGAACTTTCCGGTGAACTCCGAAAGCTCTGCCGACGACTCGTGTTACGTGTCCTGGTTGGTTCTGACGTATTCTCGGCGACTTGGTTATTATTCGTTCGCACGAGGCTGCGAACTCGGTTAGTACCCGTACCCGCCTTTATACGTATACAAACGCATGCGTAAACATAAACTTGGACCTCTATATCTAACAAACCTGATTAAATGATTATACCTGGACATGACTACCTAATACTGACTCTTATAAGTAGAATAGCATAATATGAGAACTTACACCTGATTTACCTGTTAGAACCTGTTGACTGATCGCGTGATATCTGGTAGGTTCTGTTTTACTGTACGTCTGCATCTGAGGTAGGGATTCTACCTCCGTTCTTTGTTACGGTGCCAACCGCATGTGTAGTTAGCGGCACCTCCCTTATTGCTGATTATCACTGTTGATTTCTATTCTAACTCCTGTTCTGCTCTAAGTGCATTCCTGTTAACATAACCTGTTGCATGAAACACGGTATGAGTATTTTGTTTTTGCATGTTTTTTTGTAGTGGTAGGTGGTATGAGTTCTGTATATGTACATTGAGGATTGAATGTCTAGCGATAGACATTTCAATATACCTCAAATACTGCCTGTGAGATTTCTGTTGAGACGTTGTGTGACCGTCTCTGACCGAGAGAGTCCGATGTTATGGGCTTGAGGTCTGTTATCAGCCCAAATGAGGGGTTGTACAGAGTGTAGGACGCTACACTAGCGGGCTGTCGACGGACAGTCGTCTCTACTGTTCGGGGAGCCATCAATAGGGACCACTCTATTTTATAGAGTTGCGGGTCACGGACCACTGCTGTACCAGCTCCCTGTTTTTATCTGTCTAAGGACACGTATATTTATACATATTTGAGTTTGACTATACTATATACGGGACATGTAGAGTTACTGTGGCAATCTGGTAAACCCTTTGTTATAACCATAAATTTAATTTTGAAAATTCAGAAATTTTATTTTGGATTTTTATGATTTTTCTAGAATTTTTTATGAATTTTTAAAAGGTTTAAAATTTCATTTTTATAAAAATTTGATTTTTTGCGCTCGCGGGGGATCGAACCCGCGTCGCGCATAAACAATCGACGCCGCCTAACCATCGGGGTAATTCGCAAATTAATATTAAAACGCTGCATTTTGTATTTATTCTTGTTTTGAGTAAAATTAGGGCGACGAGCGAACTCGTCGTCTTCCCCGATCTTTGCGGCGATTTGGTCGCCGCCGCGTTCTCACCGTATGGAACGCGTTTTGCCTCTATATAATGGGGCTTCTGCTCTTATGGATGCGATTCGAACCCTTGAACATCTTCACCCCTCGAAGCGCCGCCGGGAAGGAGAAATAGCGCTCAAACTCGTCGTCGGAGTTCGAGCGGCGCCGCCTCGTGTTCCTGCCATCCAGCACCTTCATCGACGGCGATCTCTGTGTTCTGGGCTACGATACATCGTCGTAGCAAGGTATGTAGGCTTCTGTGAAGTTTTAGTGAAGTTCCGTTTGGGTTTGGGTATGTTTTGTGTATCGACGGCGGCGGCGCCACCATCGATACCTGCTGTCGCTTCGGATGCTTCTAACTGCTGTCGCTTCGTAGAGCTTTGCCTCGTCGTCCGAGTCTACTGGTGAAGTTTGGCGGTGATCCAATCTTCGACGCGCCCTCGGGAGCTCGCCGGCGCAAGCAACGGACGCAAGTCCGGCGGCCTTGCGCGGCGGCGTTTGGGCGGCGCGAGCGAGCTTCGGTTCAGTCCAAAATTTGGGTTTGGGCGGCGGTTTATTTATAAATAAACCGGTCGCTGAGTTTTGAGATCGAATTGAACCGGACCGAGCGGTTCAATTCCAGTTTGGGTCAGTAATTGAATTTTGACCGGTTCGAGCCCAATCCGGTCGAATCTGGGCCGGTTCAAATAGGCATTGGAATGCTTATAAAATTTCCTATCTAATGGTAATCTTTATAGCATTAGATGAGTATTATATTTTGTGTAATTTAAGTTAGAAGTATCGGTTTAACTTGGTTCAGGGTGAATTTGATCAGTTCAATGCAATTGTGTTCGGTTCAGTGGGTTTCAGGTTTGGTTCATATGATCTAAGAGTGGTTCTCTAAGTTTAGGGTTATGTTCTACATGTTGGTAGTTTTGGTTTTCAAATTAGAATATTTAATGATAGAGTTCATGTACAAATTCATGTTACAGAGTGGTTGATCCAATAATCGGCTTGCATTGTTTGATATACAACTTACTGGCTTTTCAAAAGGATTCAGGATAACATCGTTCGAGGTAGGAATCTTACCCTACTCCTTTCTTACAGTGTCAATAATAGGATTTGCTACTTAATCCTTTGACTTGATATATGATGCATATGATAGAATTAACTAACACTGATATCTGATTGCTTCGTCTGCTTGGTTTGTTTCTGAAATTCCTATTGAACTCAATTATCTTGATTATTTGGTCATATTCTATTTCTGTATGAAGGGTTAACAAACCTATTTTGAGATCTCTGATATATTGGCTTATGAGCATGGTTGAACAATTGTGTAGCTGTGATATTGACTCATGAGTATGTGGAACCGTTGTAAATCTGAGATGATAAAGTCGTGATATATTTTGACCGATGACCTGGATGATTTAATCTCCAGTGGCCTGTTTATCTGAGTTATAGTTCCGACACGCATCGGACTATCTGAGATGCCGGTACAGCACCGCCAGTTGTCTTGAGGACAATACTACGGATGTCAGTGTTGGACGCAACACTCCGGGCTGTTTTGGACAGTCGTTCCATTTCATGAGCAACAGTGGAAACACTCTGAAAATGAGTGCGGCTCTTAAGTGAGATCTGTTGGCCAGCTTGATGATTTGCACGACATTCTTATATTATTTGTATATCGTTGTTTCAGTTACTGTATTATCCTGTTATTTGATTCCCTCACCATGTTTGTTGATTCCTACTTAGCATTTCTGCTAACTCCCTTTGTTTCTCCTCCAGGTATAGAGTTAGCTTCTGGGAGGGATAGAGTAGATAGCAGATACCAGCCCGAGTTGAGATAGTTGTCTTTTGTATTTTATTCAGTTGATAATTTGGATAGTTGTATTCAGATATTGTGTTATAAAGCCGTTGATGTTAAATTTGGATTGTTTATTAAATAAAGAATATGTGATTATTGTAGTTCTCTAGTTCCTATCAATATTGTTACTTCCTGGGGAACCCTGAGCTAGAATTAGCCGGCTTCCCGTCGGGGCGTGACAATTTAAATGGTATCAGAGCTATAGGTTCAGAGGTATAAGTTTCTGTGGGCCCATAACCCACAGGTCAGAGCTATAGGTTCAGTAAGAAAACATAAGGATATAGGAACCTCAGGACTGGGTTTGGGTTAAGCTTAAAATAAATGAATAGGTAAACAATTATTATATAACATATTCTTTTGTTGACAGGATGACACCAAAAACTAGAGGCAAAGCAATCCCAAGTCAGGGAAGTAGAGACCGTGGAAGCGGAAATCAGAGGGTGAGTGCCCACAACATTGGAGAAGCTAGAAATTCTCCTGAAGCTGAGGTACAGTTACCTCAAAACTTACCTAGGGCCCCTACCAGAAGAAGAAGTGGGTATGAAGCCTCAGTACCCTTAGAAGCAGCACCACATGCTTCCCCTGAAGTACAAGCAGCTGTAAGGGATGAGGGTGAATCTTCTTCTCCATCGTTAGTACCCCAACCCGTAGTAAACCAACCAGTTAGGTCAGCTAATATGCTGATGCAGTTCTCACAGTTGGGAAAAGATCGATTTCATGATTTTGGAGGAACTACTGACCCTTGGGCTGCTAGAGATTGGTTACTAAAAGTAGAGCAAACCTTTAGAGCATTAGGATGTCCAGATGAGCAGAAGGTAGAATTGGCCACATATTTCTTATCTGATAGAGTTGGGACATGGTGGTCTAGAATGAGAGTTATTTTTGGAAATGACCCTATCTCTTGGACCGATTTTAGAGAAGCATTCTTTGAGAAATATTTTCCAGAATCTTTTCAGGATAGCCAGATGCAAGAATTTCTAAATCTGAA
>JANTFE010007947.1:0-12836 GCA_027562315.1 Costus pulverulentus
TACTGAATAACAACCATTGCCTTTATAAACGTAAGAGTTTATATACATGATACTCATAGAATCCCAAGGCCTCAAACATTAGCCTTAAGGGCATACCCCAACATTAAGCGCATATGGTTGATGGGTAGATGTTTATGGTAAAGTCTTGGAGACTTTCCTTACCTCTAACCCTAATTGGCCAACTCCTTTAGCCCTAGCCACATACCTCTTCATGCATTGGACCTATATGTTGTCTCTTGCTGCCCCTTGCATAAAAAAAACATACTAACATATGTGAGAGTATGACTAAGGGCGAGAGCAAGGACACCTTGGCGCATCTCTTCCATCAACAAGCTGAAAGCCTCCTTCCCTCTTCCTCCTCTTAACGCAACTTGTTGGAGGGCTTGGCAGCATCATCCTCTTCTCCTCCTCCTTGGCGCACCCTATCCTCAAGGTGGCACAAGTGGTGTAGGAGACTCCTTAAGGCTTGGATATTCTTCCTGAGGCTAGCATCAGACGTGGAAGAAGAGGACTCGAGGATCGGCTGTGTGTGAGACTACAGAGGGCACACACTTGGGTGCCTACATCGGCATTGCTCTTCATTGCACTGAGGTACTTTATCCTTACATCGTGTCGACCCCCTCGCTTGCATCAATCCTCTGGGTTTTTGGGACCGGCCTATTTCAGGGATTTGCTTCCACTGTATTTGTATTAAAATTTTAAAATCCCCGGGGTTTTCCAACAGCACGAGCTCCGTCATGTTGGCTCCATCCATTGTTGAGAAGTGGGGAAAGGTCAGGAAAGATGTCATCGGGCATGGAGGGGATAGAGGAGGGCCTCTATCAACATTGGAGCACTGGCGGAGGTGGAGAAGCCACTTGTGTATGCTAAAGAGGGGAGAGTTGGGTGGAAAAACCTGGGGTGTATGAAAACTCTTGATTTCAGTTATCTAGCTATCAGATGAGGAGATCCTTCTGGGCATGAGTTCAACCGGCCAAAGTGAAGGGGTGGCCATAGTTTTAGCTTGATCGAATGGCAGGATTGTTTGATTCAATGATGGCAATAGAAGACATGGCTTAAGTGGAATAGAGGAAGTCTGCGTGGTGAAGTCATGTCCAGCATGCTAATACACAAGACAGCAAGTTTAAGGGTGAGTTGGCATCACTAATGGCTGAAGGCTACCTGTAGACGTGGCTCAACATCTTTGTCATGACATCAAGGAGGGGGCGAAGTGGTTGATGACATGAGAATTCATAGTATATTATGTGTCATTTGATAGGTCTTTTTGTATCATATTCATGTTCTTTTGCTTATTTTTATGCCTTATTTATCAAATATTACAGAATCTACACCTTTTTGTGTTTTTGATCATTTTCAGGTAAAAAGGTATTATTTTTAAGTGTTTTCAAGCAATTCAGATGCATAGATGAATTCTCATCATCAAGAGAAGATTACTTGTCAAATTTCACGAAAATCAGAGCTTCAGACCAAAATTACGGTAGGGCCGTAATCTAAATTACTGTACTATGGTTTCACTAAATCTACAGAATAAACCATGACACTGCCGTAATTTTAGAGCACTACCATAATTTGGGTCGATTTCTGTACAACTCGTTTTGTAGAGTTTACGACACTGCCGTAACCAATATTACGGGCCGTAATTTCAGTCGATTTCTGACCCAAAAGATTTGTAGAAATTACGGCACCGCCGTAATGCATATTACAGACCGTAATTCTTGTCGATTTCTATATAGAGAACTTTGTTGTTATTACGACGGTGCCATAACGATTTACATGGCCATAATTCTAACCTGGACGGCCGACTTTCTTGGACTTATTGAAGCACGATTTTTGTGTGGATGCTTGCGGACCATCTAGACCATCAATTGGAGATCCGTCAAAAGGGAAATACTCATCAGACTCAGAAGAGGAAAGCCCCAATTTTGATCAACGTTCAAGAAAGAAATCGCGATCTTCACTACCACAAAGTGTACAGTGCATATTCGGCCATGAAATTTGAAGGGAAGCTGCGCCTAGAGGAGGAGGACATACCCCAGAAGTTTTAGAGCGAAAGGAGATCGATCGGAGGAGAAATCAACAAAAGAAGCGTCGTTGCTACTATTCATCAAGTGAAATTATGACTGTAATATTTATTACAGCCATGTTGTTAGTAGATTTTCTCTTTCTCTTTGATTTCTAATCCTTTGAAACTATGGTTTATTGTAATTCTTCCGCTATGCTAGCATAAACACTTTTTGGGACATAGGGGTGTAATCCCCTTAATTTGGAATGACTAGATAATTTTTATTTCATCAAGAAAATCTTACTATGATAATTCTACTTGTGTGATGATTGCCTTTAGTTCTTTATAGTTTCATATTATCAGCATGTTTTGGAGTTTTTGCGATATGGACTGAAAAGTGACTTGCGAGAACATGGAACCCTAGAATCATGATTTAGGAACTCATTGTAAGAAATTAGGTTTGTTCTTATTTCTAGATTTTAGAAGTTTATTGCCTTATTGATAATCTGATCTAGGAAGAATTATTAAAATAAACATGATGATACTGTAAGAAATTAAGTATCAGATCGTTGGAGAACCTTAAGTAGAACCTCTAAAAATTAAAGTATGAAAGTACTTAGTTTTCACTTGAGATGTTTGACTTAGAATTTGGATGCACGAAAGTGATCTTTGAGTTCTTTGTCAATGATTTACTTATCCTTAGCATTGAATAAATCTTGTGCCAAAGTGAGGATTGGTTCTTTGTAAATTTGTCTGCGCGAAAGCGAGATGATATATTTCTATAGTAAATTATATCTTTATCATAATAAGAATAAACTGACGAGCACTTATTTGGATGTAGTCATAGAAATTAAGGTGGATGAAACCCTAGTCCCAGTTTCTCTCTCTAACATTTTCGTGTAATTTTTGATAGTTTGCTTTCATCATTTTCGATTACCTAGCTAGTGAGAAATTGATTATTCGGTACTTGATAAACGAGGTCTCTGTGGTTCGATATTTTATTTATTACTTCGAGTATCCGTGCACTTACGGACACAACTGTGGTGGAGTGAGAAGTTGATGTAGGTGTTTAGAAGGGAAGGAGAGGGACTTAGTTGGAAGAAGGGAAGGATGCTTGCTTGATGAAACAGAGAGGAGTGGTGCTTGGCACCTAGAGAGGATGACAGGAGAGTATCCAATCCTTGGATGATATAAGAAACTATTCCACACTTCATTGCTAGATTTCAATCTTCTACAAAGTACAGGAAAGGATTACAAATTTATGGGCAAGCTATGAACAAAATCTAGTTCAAAGCTTCTTCTTAGCCATTGGCTATAAGCTCCAACGATGACTTGTTCTTTGGGTGGACTAATACTTGCTTTCTCTTGTCTCCAAAGCCTTTCTTGAAGTAGTGTTTGCTACAAGAGGGTATCATCTTCCCTTTGAGCTAGGTGCCTAGACAAGTTGAAAATTAGCTTGTCCTCCTTCCTCTATGGTGTATTGAAGCCTGAACTTGGGCTTCATCTTAGGCTGGGCATCTTGCCCTTTAGCTTGATGAATTTGGGCTTCATCTTTGGCTAAAACATCCATGCATTGTGGTTGATTTGCCTAAGGTGTCTAGGTGAGGTCTTAGCTTAAGCTTGAGTTGAACTTGAGCTAAATCTCTTTGACTCTTGCCTATGCAATGCAAATGTGCACTAGGCCTACTTATGAAATGCTTGAATAAAATGTGGTGTGGGTGGATGTGTGCATGCTTACAATATAGAAAATAATCTACTAAATTTAGCAACTACATGAATGCATGCTAATTAAAAAAAATCTAACCTACCATAATGACATGCTCGGTGCTAGGGTAACCTTGGACACCTTAGCTAGGGTAACCTTAAGCTCCACTTATACTTCCTTGGGTCATGGTGTCTGCCTATGTAAATTTGCCCTTGCTTGCTAGATTTAGAGTTGGCAACAGTAAAGACATGTGGACATATGTCCGCTGTTTGCAGGCATCCACATAACGACCCCTTAGATGTTGCTCTTTTCCATGCTCGGTGCTAGCTTTAGGAGAAGATATCAAGCCTCAAAGCCTTTCTTACTCCTTGAAACTTATGCCAACTTGAAGAAGAAATAGGAGGAGGGGCAAGGGCGACAACACAAGGAGAGAAGGGATGCTTAGGGCAAGGGCAAGTCCAATTGTTGTCATGAGTCATGCCCTGAGCCTCACCTACATA
Organism: Costus pulverulentus; assembly: GCA_027562315.1. Taxonomy (NCBI): domain Eukaryota; kingdom Viridiplantae; phylum Streptophyta; class Magnoliopsida; order Zingiberales; family Costaceae; genus Costus; species Costus pulverulentus. Next base: position 4,208 of record JANTFE010007947.1, read on the forward strand.
TTTATAATAAATAGTAAATTGGGCCAACTAAAACCAAAGCGCCTCTCCCTATCCAAATAGGCCCAATGAGGTTCCCAAGCACCTAGGTCTATGCGCCTTCCCTAGTGGTCAAACACTGGTCAAATGACACTCATTTGTCATAACCAAATATGTGCCTAAAGGCCTAATCATGATCTTAGATCAATTGATTTAAATCATTAGTTTTAATGAATACTAATATAGGTCTGATCTAGAACCATCTGAACCTCAAATGGACTCAAATTAATACATATTTCAATCTGAGGCTTCTTGATCAAACTACAACATCAAGTGTTTGTGTGTGTGATACCATAAGATCCATATGGCACTAGCAATGATAATAACACAAGATCACCATAAGTAGTGAGGGGTTTCTAGCAACACATCACTACTACCCAAGTTATAAGATATGAGTTGTCTATTGACTACTCCCTATCAAGTAATAAGGTAACCGTGCAATGTAATCTCTTTGCCAATTAACATCTTGATTGGTCAAGTGTATCTCACTTGATGCACCCAATCTAATAGTGATGATGTTAACAGGTTATTCGCCTAGGTATAGCCATACACTTCCAGTTAAGTTCAAACAAGTGGGGCCCCAAGGATGTCATACTTTACTAAGGAAGGTGCAAATCCTCCTATTGGTTAATTATACTTTTTATACAACCTATAACATACCCAATGACAACTGCTATGATATCCCTATTATAGTGAGATGTTAGATTGTATCAAAGTAGATCACTCATTACATAGAAGTAATGATGACCACAAGTTAAAGGATTCTTACAAATCTTTGCTTAGTGATATTGACTTGTTGACACACAAATCAATACCCATAATGGGTCGATCTAGTACATCTAATGCACCTGTGTGCCTATATCAGTGCCACACACTATACTAGCTCACACACTAGTCTCTTATGCATTATAGGTATCCTTTATCTATTATGATACTTGATTGGGGATGATTTTGAGAATGACATAAGTCTATCTGTAGGGATATTATTATATAATTCTATATAACATGTAGGTATAGAAAAAAAAATACAATAACAACAAATGCCTTTATTTATATACATCATAGTACTTAATACATATATGCAATCAAATCCATCGGTCTTTAGGGCATATAACCTTACAGTCTCCTACTTGCACTAAAACCAATTACAACTAACATATCTAAGTCCCATATATCTAATATGACCATCAAGCTTATACTGTGATTGAGGCTTTGTAGTGAGTTTGCCAGATTACTATTTGTGTGAATTTTACATAGCTATATGTCACCCCTATCAATTATCTCCCTAATCATTATATGCATTTGTATATATTTGAATCTTTGTTTAGATCTTGGTTCCTTATCTTGTACGATGGCTCCTGTGTTATCACAAAACAACGGTATTGAGACTAAGGCACTTGGAACCACTTCAATTTTAATAATGAACTTGATGGGGAAGCCAACATTCAAGCATTCAAACAACGCGATTTTGAAATCATTGTGGTATTTAGCTTGTGGTAGTGAAAGTCAAATTACTCTAACGCCTTTGGAAACTAGTTTTTTTTTATGTTTTAATAGGGAAACCGAAATTAAACAAGGAAAATAACTCTAGCATGCGACCCTAGGCAAGGAAGGAAATTAAGTAACAAGCTAATCCTAGCATGAGAAAAAGATTAGGCAACAAACTAACCCTAATATGCGACTCTAAGCAAGAGGTGAGACTAGGCAACAAACTAACCCTAACATGCGGTTCTAAGCAAGAAGTAGAACAAAGACAAACCTAAACATGCTGTTCTAAGGCTAGAAAGAAACTTAACTAGGGAGGAGCTCACCTTGCGCCCCTTGAGAATAGAAGGGATGTCCATCCCATTCTTCACCGGTCCAATGGTTGAATCACATGAAGTAGGCCGTATGAGCTTACATCCACAACATTGTAGCACCCCACACATGCGTGGGTGAGTTTAGAAAGAATATTAAGAGACCAAAATACAAGCAAAACCAAGGGGGAGAGTAGTCTCCAAGTTCCCTTGCTAGCAACTTATGGGACTAACTAACTAGAGGGGGAAGGAGGACTTCGGTTGTGCTGTTCCTTGCTCCATGTGTGACCTGCAAAAATCATGCCGTGAATATAGGGAATGCTCAGCTACAAAGAAGATCATACAAGGCACGAGGGAGAAGACTTAGCTAGCAAGAGGATTGATGCAGCGGATGTTATGGGTGAGTTGGTCCTTAAATCAATACTCTACGGTGGGGGAAACCATGATGCCGAAGACGTGAGAGGGGCTGGAGGCGAGGGAAGTAAAACGTGCGGAGCTATGAAAACTCAAGAAAATCGATGAAAAAACTCGTGCCGCAGAGACGCGACTTGAGCAATACCAGTGAGCTAAAGAGACAACGAGTATGATTCTACAAATGAAACTACTCACCTAATTTGTAGAGCCAATTTCTTGAAGCAAGCACGTGCATGCAGGACCTAGACGGGGCTGCGGGGGTGGAACGCTGCGAGTCCAAGACACAAGCCGAACAATGATCTCTTTGAAAAGGACCTAGAGCCTTCGAAGGTTCTCCGGGTGTTTTGATTGCAAACTAAAAGCGACTATAAGAGATGAGGTGAAGAAACCCTAGGTGGGCTCTTCGGAGTTTGAAGTTGCCTAAACCTTCACGTGGGGGAAGGTGCTACTACAACAAAGCTAAGGAACTTCACAAGCCCTCAGCCCTCTTTTATAGATCAAGAGGGAATGAGGGTCACATGCACAACACATGAGGTTAGTTGGAGAAGCCAACCCCTGTAACTACCTAAAAGAAGGTCAATATATTCCTTCAACCAAACTAAAGCAACATGCTAACAAACTCCTGCAGGGGAATATGCCAAGGGGTGGAGCGCATGAGCTGGGGTGTGTGGGCCGTTGAACGGGCCGCGTTCGGTGGGCTACACCATTTATGAACACGCGACTACGAAGCAGCAGAATCGGCTGATTATGGGTTGATTCTACACATTAGTGGCGGTCTCTTGGGCCGAGTTGAGTACCCGGTTGTTGTAGCGATCGGTGGTGGCGTCCGGTGGGGGTCCTCGAGGGGGAGTGGCCATGGGCTGAATGAGCACCGAAGATGCAGGTGAGGCCTCATGGATGGATTGGACGTGGCCAGTTGTTGCTGAAGAAGGGCTCACCACACCCATAAAATGGTTCGGGGGATGTGAAGACCGTTGCGAGCATCGAACGGGATGAAAATTGGTCTCCGTGTGTTTTCTAGGGCTAAACACGGCCTGGCCGTGCTTGCTGTCAGGGCCGTGATCAGCATCCTTCTCGGCTGGGTTGCGCGGAGTCGGTCACAGCCACTGGAACGGCTGTTCTTCTCGTCACAGCAGTGTCTGCCAACACGGCCTGGCCGTGTTCAAGGTGACAGAAGGCATCTTGAGCTGAAATTTATGGGGCATCCTTCTCAAGTCCTAGGGAGTCTCCCAAGTGTCTTCCAGAGGTGTTGGGCCACCCTCATGTGTGTCCATGACTCCGTCACGTATCCCGGGGTGGGAAGAATTCTCCTCTGGAGAATAAGATGGGGTGGTGTCGTCGGAGGGGGCGCCGCTGGGTAGGGGCGCGTGGTAGGGTAGGAGGTTGGCGACGTTGAAGACGGGGCTGATGAGAGAGTCCTCCGGCAGATCGAGGACGTACGCGTTGTTGCCAACCTGGCGCAGAACCGTATAGGGGCCATTGCACCGTGCTTGCAACTTTCAATTGGCTCGAGATCTCAACTGCTCAGGGTGGATACACACAAGAACACACTCACCAATCTCGAAGTGGTGTGGCCTACGATGCTCGTTGGCCTCAGCTACGTACCGGGTATTGCTCAAGAAGATCCGGTGGCGAACCTCATCGTGTAAACCTGATATGTGAGATGCAAATGCATGGGCGGACTCGTGGTGGGAAGGATGGGCTGGGAAGTTATGCATATCGAGGGGTTTGTGTGGTTGGTGCCCAAGGACGACCTGGAAAGGACTCAGACCGGTAGAACAATTGAATGCACTGTTATACGCAAACTCCGTGATGGGGAGATAATCAGCCCAATGGCGTGAGAAATCACTAGCCAACCAGCGCAAGAGGTTACCCAAGCTACGATACATGACCTCCGTTTGACCATCCGTCTGCGGATGGTATGCCGACGAATACTTGAGGGTAGTCCCAAGGAGGGCCCACAAAGACTTCCAGAATTGACCGACGAACCGGGTGTCGTAGTTAGAGACGATGGTGAGAGGGAGCCCATGTAAGCGAACGATCTCTTTGACGAAGAGATGCGCAATGTGGGAAGCATCGGCCGTCTTAGAACATGGCATGAAGTGTGCCATCTTTGAGAAGCGGTCCACGACAACAAAGATGGAGTCGTGTCGAGAGGCCGTGCGGGGCAACCCTAGGACGAAGTCCATGCTGATATCGAGCCACGGACTCTTAGGGATGGGGAGTGGGGTGTACAACTGGTATTGGTAGGATGAGTCCTGGCACATTGACACGTGCCACAGTGGCGGACGACCGTATCAACATCCCGACGAAGAGTGGGGTAGAAGAACCGGTCTTCGGCCAAATCGAGGGTCTTGTCGCGGCCATGGTGCCCAGTGGCACCACCCTCATGGAGTTCGACCAAGAGATGCTCACGAAGGGATGAGCGAGGGACTCACAATCGATTACCGTACACTAGAAAGCCATCGTGAGATGGTAGGGCAAGTCCGGGGGGTCAACGGCAAGGAGTCGGGTGAAGACTGCCCAAAGTCGGGGTAGTCCGCACACTCGTCGTGGATATGCTCGAGGGTCGGAACAGAGGTGGACAAGACACAAAGCAACGAGCAGATGCGACTGAGGGCGTCAGCCACCACGTTGTCTTTGCCGGCCTTGTGCGTGATGATGAAGGTGTACTGTTGAAGAAACTCAACCCACTTCGCATGGCGGGGGACAAGCTTCTTCTGGGCATTCAGAAAGGAGAGGGCCTGGTGATCGCTAAAGAGAATGAACTCCTTGTGTAGGAGGTAATGACGCCATTGTTGGAGGGACTCGACGATGGCGTAAAACTCCTTATCATAGGTGGAGTACCGTTGGTGCACATCGTTCAACTTTTCGCTAAAGAAGGCGATGGGGTGGCCCTCTTGACTAAGAGTGCCGCCGATGGCCATGCTGGAGGCATCGCAAGCGACCTCGAACACTTTGGAGAAGTCGGGTAGGCGAAGGACAGGTGCTGAGGTCATGATGTCCTTAAGCGCAAGCAATGCGTGGCTAGCGGCGGGTGTCCACGAGAAGGCCTCATGCTTAGTGCAGGCCGTCATAGGGGCAACGATAGTGCTGAAGCCCCTAATGAAGCGGCAATAGAAGGATGCGAGGCTGAGGAAACTGCAGACCTCGGTGACGGACGTGGGCACAGGCCATTGGTGAATGGCCTCGACCTTTGCGGGGTCGACCATAAGTCCTTGATTTGACATGATGAACCCAAGAAACTGGAGCTGATTTTCAAGGAAGGAGCACTTCTTTGCGTTAAGGAACAAGTGCTCCTTACACAATAGGTCAAAGGTCAAACGCAGGTGGTCTAAGTGATCATTGCGGGTCCGGCTGTAGATAAGAATGTCATCAAAGTAAACGACGAGGAACTTGCCCATGTAGGGGCGAAGTACCTGACTCATAAGACGCATAAAGCTGGAGGGCGCTTTGGTAAGGCCGAAGGGCATGACCAGCCACTCGTAGAGGCCGTCCTTCATCTTGAAGGCCATCTTCCACTCGTCGCCTTAACAGACGCGGTCCTAGTGGTAACCGCTCTGGAGGTCAAGTTTGGTGAACCAACACACACCCAAGATGAGGTCAAGCATGTCGTCTAAACGAGGAATGGGAAATCGGTACTTCACCGTGATGCGATTGATTGCCCAACAATCAATGCACATCCGCCAGGATCCATCCTTCTTCGGGGTGAGAAGGGCCGGGACTGCACAAGGGCTAAGGCTTTCATGGATGAACCCTTTGGCCAGGAGGTCATCGACCAGCCTCTTGAGCTCCGTGTGCTCAGTTGGGATGAGGCGATGGTGGGGCAGGTTGGGCAGAGATGCCCCAGGGACGAGATCGATGACATGCTGGATGTCACGATCCGGTGGAAGGCCTACGGGGAGATCTATCAGGGAAATGTCAGAAAACTCATAGAGAAGGGCGGTGTCCTTGGCTGGCAACGGAGCCGGAGGGGACATAGGCTCGCGGGGAATCTCGCGCACCATGAGCTCGTAGACGACGGCGGACTCGTGGGTCTCTGACATGATGGAGCCAGGGTGGATAAGTGTGACCGACTTAGGCACCGTTGGGCTGGAAAGGGAAGGTGAGACTAAGCCCTTCGAAGTGGAGGCCCTCAACTCCTTGGGCGGAGCCGGGGTCAGGCAGATCTTACGTCCCCGTGCTGGAAGACGTAGGTGTTAGACCGGCCATAGTGGATGATGTCGCGGTCATAGAGCCAAGGTCGGCCAAGAAGGACATGGGCGACGTCCATGGATGTAACGTCACAACACACCTTCTCGGCGTTGTCACCGAAGTAAACGGGGACATGGCAGCGATGGGTGATGGGCAGGCTGGACGCGTCGACCCACGTGATCGAGTAGGGTTGAGGGTGCGGCTCTAAAGGGAGACCGAAATAGGTGACCGCCATCCTGGAGACGACGTTGAGGCTGCTACCCCCATCGATCACGATTTTGTACGAGTGGCCATTACACTTAATATAAGTGTAAAAGATGCTTGTGCGCTTCCAATCCTTGGACGGAGGGGGAGAGTGCACAAGGGTGCAGTGGATTACGGCGAAGGTAGGACGCGGGCTAGACTCTTCATCGCAGTAACACTGGGGTCCAACCTCTTGGGCCGAGGGTGGCCCGGGAGCGGTGACGACGTGGGGGTCACACGGAGCGGCCGTGATGTGCAAGGAACGACTACGAAGTGTGGGGCAGTCCCGGTTGAAGTGACCGGTCTGACCACAGTGACGACAAGGTCCGGGGGGCACCGCATTGAGGGGCGCCTTACCCTTCTCATCCCAGGTGAGACGGGGTACATATAGCATCACACGGAGGTCGTCGGGGACCTGCGTGCTGGGGACGCGGAGGAGTCTCGTGGGAGGGGGCCGGAGCATGCGCGGGGGCGCGTGAACCGGATGACGCAGGGGAACGGGCTAGCCGCGACGGGGCTGCGAACGCAAATCCTGCTCGTTCTCACAAGCATGGTGTAGGACGAGGATGATCGACTCTAACCCATAGGACGGGAGGGCACGTCAGATATCCTCGCGGAGTCCGCGCTTAAACTAAGAGAGTGTGAACGCTGGGTCCTCCCTAAGATTGCAACGGATTCCGAGTTCGTCGAAGCGAGAGTGGTACGCATCGACGGAGTCGGACCCCTACGAGATATCGCAATAGGAGTCAAGGAGGTGCTGATGGTAAGTGGGTGGTACATATTTCTCCCTAAGGCGATAACACATCTCTTCCCACCGAGTGATGGGGGGAAGATGCTAGTCAACTACTTGGCGCTCAACATTTGTCCAGTACAACCGGGCGGGGCTGGTGAGCAATAGGTGAACATAACTGACCTTGAGGTGCGCGGACATGGTGCTCCACTCGAAATAGTTTTCCACGGCTGAAACCTAGTCAAGGAAATCGTTGGGATCTAGGCTACCCTTGAAGACAGGGGGGTCGATGCACGTGAGACGACGGACCTCGTCATCCTCACAACTGCGCTGAACCGGACACTGCGGGGGAGGGGCCTCCTCCGCCCACGCAGACTCATCACCAAACGGGTCGTAACGCAGGGATTCGTTGGCGCGCATGAGCAGTGGGGCCAACGAAGGGGGAACACTAAGCGGGGGTTGTCCTATAGCGGGCTTAGACTTGAGTCACACAACTTGGTCAGTGAGCTGTTGGACCGATGACATTAGGCGCTGAAACATAACCTCCATCGCTTCCGAGCGTGTGGACAGCGACTCAACCGACTCTACCCTAGGCGGAGTACTCTCATCAGTCGTAGTCGGCACTTGGGTAGGGGGGTTTTGGTAAGAGGTTCCTGATCTAGTAGTCATGGTGACAAAAAATGTATGAGTATGCAATGCGGAAGAGAAAACCGAAGAATCCGTATGATATGATGCGATAGATCGGCGGAGCTAGACAAGAGTTAGCTCCAACCTCCCTCTGATACCAAAAATTGACGCAGTGGAAGTTATGGATGAGTTGGTCCTTAAATCAATACTCTACGGTGGGGGAAACCATGATGCCGAAGACGTGAGAGGGGCTAGAGGCGAGGGAAGTAAAATGTGCGGAGCGATGAAAACTCGAGAAAACCGATGGAAACCCATGCCGCGGAGATGCGACTTGAGCAATACCAGCGAGCCGAAGAGACAACGAGTACGATTCTATAAATGAAACTACTCACCTGATTTGTAGAGCCAATTTCTTGAAGCAAGCACGTGCACACAGGACCTAGACGGGGCTGTGGGGGCAGAACGCTGCGAGTCCAAGACACAAGTGTTGGGGTATGCCCTTAAGGCTAATGTTTGAGGCCTATGGGAATGTAACATGTATCATGTAATAAACTGTTATGTTTATAAAGGCATGGTTATTATTCAGTTA
>JANTFE010007987.1:3021-19808 GCA_027562315.1 Costus pulverulentus
TAAGGTCTGCAGGCTAAAGAGATCCATTTATGGATTAAAGCAAACATCTCGAAGTTGGAATCTTCGATTTGATGAAGCTGTGAGAGATTATGGCTTTATCAAAAGCGATGATGACGCCTGTGTATACAGAAAATTCAGTGGGAGCTTAGTGACTTTTCTGGTCTTGTATGTCGATGACATATTGCTCATCGGAAACGACATCCCTAGTCTTCAAGCTGTGAAGACATAGTTGGGGAAGTGTTTCGAGATGAAAGACTTAGGGGAGGCAGCCTATATCCTAGGCGTGAGGATCTACCGGGATAGATCCAAGAGGCTTCTAGCCCTTAGTCAAAGTACCTACATTGACAAGGTCCTGGAGAGATTCAACTTGGAGCAATCTAAGAAAGGATATCTTCCAGTGAGACATGGCCTTACTCTCTCAAAGAGTCAGTGTCCTACAACACAGGCTGAGAGGCATGACATGAGTCGAATTCCTTATGCTTCGGCAGTAGGATCGATCATGTATGCAATGTTGTGTACTAGACCAGATGTGGCATATGCTGTAAGCATAACCAGCCGATACCAATCCAATCCAGGTCTGCAGCACTGGGTGGTTGTAAAGAACATCCTAAAGTATCTGAGAAGAACTAAGGATTTGTTCTTGGTCTATGGAGGACAGGAAGAGCTCAGTATGCAGGGCTATATTGATGCATCGTTCCAGTCTGACCCTGACGACTTTAGATCGCAGGCTGGCTATGTGTTCAAGATGAATGGAGGCACTGTATGCTGGAAGAGCTTCAAGCAATCCACCATAGCAGATTCTACAACTGAGGCTGAGTATGTGGCCGCTTCTGAGGCAGCCAAGGAAGCCATTTGGATAAGGAAGTTCTTATGTGATCTTCAGGTGGTCCCTAGTGCAATGGATCCCATTGAACTCTACTGTGACAACAATGGAGCAATTGCACAAGCCAAGGAACCATGGTCTCATCAAAGATCCAAACACATACTCAGGAGATTTCACCTGATCAGAGAGATCATAGACAGAGGTGATGTCAATATTAGCAGGGTTGACACAGAGAACAATCTGGCAGACCCATTGACCAAGGCTTTGGCGCAGCAGAAGCATGATGGTCACGCTAGAGATACGGGGTTGAGATTCCTCAACTTTTAGGTCTTAGTGCAAGTGGGAGATTGTTTGTGTATATGCCCAAGGACCTAGTTTTGGTCCACTTATGTACTACTTGACCTTGATATTTATATCATTCTAGCATTGTCGTTATCTATGTTTGTTTACATCTGCGCATATGTACTAACATGATAATGTCCCTGGAGACAGATTGGATCTGTGCTCGAACTATAGTCCCCAGTCGATGAACCTTAGTGGATATGGGACATCTATGGTACTTGTGAGACTGGTATGAGGGCTGGTTAGGCACGTGGTGCTAACGCAGACACATGGGTACATCATTAGAGGATATACTGGAAAGACCCGCTGTGAGGCTATGACTTGGTGTCATTAGTTATCCTCACAAGTGACAAGAGATGCATTGATCCCTTGACTTGAGGTCATTGATCATTCTATATGGTTAGGGACTAGCTTTGATACAACCTAACACCTCGCCGTAGTTGGGAGGTAATAATGGTTGTCATTGAGCATGTCACGACCCATATGAGAAGGTCAATGGACAGACACAGGATTTGCCCCTTCCTAAGGGAAGTATGATATCCATGGAGCTCCTTTATGGTTCTATGACTGAAAGTGTATGGCCATACCCAGGTGAGAACCTGATTTAGTCATAACCATGTGATTGGGTGAAAACAAGTGGTGACACACTTGTCCAATCGGATATCAGTTCGGCAAAGAGACTGTAATGCCTCTGTACCTAGTTGTGATGATGGGGATGTCGATGTCGATATCCATTCCAATGACGTGGGTAGCAGCGATGCACTGCTAGGTGCCACTCACTGCTTGTGGTGACCTTTGGTCATCACTGCCGGCGTCAGAGGGACCTACAGGGTTGCACACCTTGATACTCGAGTTCTCGTATTGATCGGGAAGCCTTATGATCGAGTTATTGGATAACTCGGATCTAGCTGGGAGATTTCATCAGTGCCAATGGGCCTGATGAGATGGAAGAATGTTATTGGAGCCAAACTTCATTTTTGGCAAGTTGACCCGTATTTGACCATGGTTGGTCACATTTGGATTAGGGTTGCATTGGATTGGATCCAAATGCTTGATCAACCCATGTGATGAAGTTTGGGCTAGCTCATTATCCAATGAAGCCCAATAACAAGTTCTCATGAAGAGAAAAAGAGGCTAAAAGGGTATAATGGGGAGAAGCCCAACCCCATTGGCGCCTAAGGGGCATAATGGGGTTAGGGTGGCAAAAATTGCTTCATTAAGGAAGCAATTGGCGCCTAGCCCTTCTCCCTTGATGGTATGTATGCCTTTAAGGCATGTCTTGGGCTGATATGGTGCTTGGGCAATTATGGATAGGTTGAATGAAGTTTATGGTAAAGTCTTGGAGACTTTCCTTGCATCAAACCTCCTCATCTTAGCCCTACACTTTTCATGATCCTAGCCCTTGCCCTAACCGCCACTTGCCCTATATATGTGACCCTAGCTGCCCCCTCTTACAAGTATTCATCCTTGGAGGCGTGAACACATTAAGAGGGGCGAGAGCAAGGAACATCTTTGGCGCAACCTCTTCCTCTTCCATCAAGTGGCCGCAAGTCTTCTTCCTTTCTTCTCCTTGGCGCAAGTGAAGAAAGCTCTTGACGGTTTCCTCTCCTCTTCATCCTCTTTGGCGCATCCCTCCTTAGTGGTGGCGCAAGGTGATTGGAGCATCTCCCTAAGGCTTGGATCTTCTTCTCGAGGCTAGCACCGGGCGTGGAAGAAGAGGACTCGAGGCATCTGTGTGTGTGAGACTGCAGAGGGCGCACGCTAGGGCGCCTATCACAACATCGACCTCATCTTGCTCTAAGGTATTTCCTAACTCATTGTGTCGACTCTCTTGCTTGCGATCTTCACTGGGTTTTTGGGACCGGCCTATTTCGGGGACATTCTTCCGCTGTGCAATGTATGTATGTATATATGCTTATAACTCTGAAAAATTGTAAAATGTCCCCGGGGTTTCCCAACATTCAGTGGTTTCATCAAGACGTGAGTTAGGCACTAAAGTAGGATCCAAGGTTTGTTTAAGCTCTAAAGGGGTTGAACTTTTTTCTTTAACTTGTAAACATTGCTCTTTTAGTCTTTCTAAAATTTGCCTAATCTCTTTAATATCTTTCCGCAATTCCATAGCTTGTATTGATTTTTCATCTTTAGGGTAAACAAAGTGTTCCAAACCTTTATGAATAAAACTATAACACCAAGGTTTGCTAAAACAATATCCTTTAAAATAATGCATAAATTCTTTCCCTAATATGATATCAAAACCTTCTAAACTTATCACATCACTCCAAATTTTGGTTTTAATATTGTCTAAATGTATGGGAACTAAGCATTGAAAATCAACTGCAGTTATAGTCAAATCATCCCAAGTTATCATGTAAGGGTTAACATGTTTTTCTAAGGTGAGGCCAAAATGTTCAAGTGCATCAATAGATATGACATTAAACTTCACAAAATGATTAATAATAGTTTTACTATGATAGCCATTACACAAGGTGTAAGTTGTGAAACAACTAGGCCTATGAGTAATTATCTTATAACCCCTATCAATTATAAGTTCTCTTTTAGCAATTAAATCCCTTCGATAAAAGTGACGCACCATGATGTGTTATGAATAGTTTGGGTGCAACTAGGGTGTAAGAAAGATTTTTTTTTTCTAGCAAATAATGCAAACTAAATAATAAGAACAACTAAACATGAAAGCATGTAAATTTTGTTATTTTTATTTTTTTTCGGTTGCAAGCAAAATAGAAAAAACTTAACTAAAATGCAAAGCAATGAAAGCAACAAAACATGAGAACAAAACTAACAATTTTTTTTTATGCAAAGAGCAAAGCAAAGGATCATGTGAGTAGACAAGAGTTGCCCAAAAACTTGCTCTAATACCAAACTGAGGTAGGGAGGAAACGTGGAGTAAAACTACTGATGTAACACTCAATTATTTATTTTTTTTGAAATTTTTAGAAAATGCTAAATTTCACGAAACAGCTAGAATTTAGGATTGCAGAGAATTATCATTTACCAATTGTAGCAATGTCAGAGAGTGGGTTCCCGTCATCCAATATTCAAACTAAATAAACCACATTGTTGAACTAAATAAGTTCTTTGCATGCGTATCAAAATACAAGGTAGATTCCTATTTGAGCATGTAGATTATCTGCAACCAATATAGCTAGTCAGATCGGAAAGTTAAAACTGCACAGAATTGTTTCAGATAGCAATTGTTGCAATGCCTCATCGGTTTAACCATTGAACCTGAGATTGCATCAACTAGTCCACATGAAAGAGCAAGGTGTGTGGGTCATTATCGAACTAAAGTTCAAGACCTTTGTTAAACTGATTGCTTAAAACACCTACACAAAGAGGGCTAGTCAGATTAGTCGATGAAACAATTACAGGAAATGTAAAATTTATCAAAAGTTGCCAGGGCGCCTAGGATAATCTGTTGAATCTGGGTTTGGCCCATCTCATCCAAATGACAGAACAAGTTATGTTCTTCTTGACCGTGTGAAACTTATAAACTTGTGCTTCACCGAATGCCCAAAATACATGCAAGAAAACAATAATCAGATTAGATTTAAAACAAGTGCAAGAGTTATCAGATATCCAAAGTTTCTAGGTGGTGTAGGGTGATCTGAAGAATCTGGATTCGATCAAACTATTCATGTTGGGAAACCCCGGGGATATTTTAAAAATTTTCATAGAAAGCACAGCAGAAGAATAACCCCGAAACAGGCCAGTCCCAAAAACCTAGTGAAGATCGTCATGCGAGGGAGTCGACACGATGAGATGAGAAGGTACCTTGATGCAATTTGAGGCGATGTCGATGTAGGTGCCCAAGTGTGCGCCCTCTGCAGTCTCACACACACGGATGCATTGATTCTTCTTCTTCCACTCCCAGTGCTAGCCTCGGGAAGAAGATCCACGCCAAGGGAGTTCCTCTTGAACACTTGCGCCAGTCACCAAGGTGGGGAAGCGCCAAGGGAAGAAGAGAAAGAAGATCTCTTTAGTCTTGATGGAAGAAGAGGAGAAAATCTCTAAGAACCCCAAGCTTTTGCCCCTCCACTTGTCTCCACACCTCCAAGAGGAATTAGTGCCATGAGAGGGGCGGGCTAGGGTCTCTTTTATAGAGATCATGTGTGGCTTGAAGAAGAATTAGGAGAGCATGATTTTAGGAATTAATTAATTAAATCCTAATCCAATTAGGACTCTAATTAATTTAAATAAAATCAGCCCTATTAAATCTCCACAAAAATAGGACTCTAATTAATTAATTAATTAGCCCCTATTTTATCTCAAATGATTAATTCAAAATCAACTTTAATTAATCACATGATATTAATTAAGGCATAGGCACTAACCCTAGTCTAACTAGGGTTAAATATGCGCCTACCTTTTCTTTTCCTTAAGCCCAATTAACTTATCAGTAAGCCCAACTATATAATGGGCTTAGCCCAAGGTCCATTATGCATGTTAATCAACTCATTGGATCCAATCCAATTTAACCCAAGGTCAAACGAGGTTAACCATGGTTAATTTGGTCAATATGCCAAAAATGGAAGTTGGCCTTAATAAGTTTCTTCCATCTCATCAGGCCCATTGGCGCTGATGAATCTCTGAAATAGATCTGAATTATCCAATAACTCAATCCAAAGGCTATCCGATCAATACGAAAACTCGAGCATCAAGGTGTGCGACCCTATAGGTTCCTTTGACGTTGGCAGTGCTAACCTAAGGTCACCACAAGCAGTGAGTGGCACCTAGCAGTGCATCGCTGCTACCCAAGTCATCAGAATAGATATCTGAAGACTCCAAATTTCATAACAAATTTACTACTCATTTTATTATCTTTTTGAGTCATATGCATGCTCTTTTGCTTATTATATGCCTTTTTTATCATATACTTCAGAATCTACACCATCTTTGGTTTTTGATCAATTTCAGGCAAAAAGGCATCATTATCACTGGTTTTCAAGCAATCTCAATGCATGAAAGAGTTTGAACCATCAAGAGGAGTTTACACATCAAATTTCAAGTCAAAATAGACCTTCTAGCAAAAATACGACACTACCGTATTTTTGGGCATAACTCTCACGGTACTGTATTTTCCAGCGAAACCAACCAGAAGACTTGGGCAAAATACGACACTATCATATTTTTGGGACAAACTACAACAATACCATATTTTTCAAGGATTTCAAACAGAAAGTTTCTGAATTTTTGGGCAAAATACGACATTGCCGTATTTGTATTACGGTACCGTATTTTTGGCCCAGTTTCCTGATTTTTTCATCGCAAACTTCAAAATACCATATCTTGGGATTTGGGCACCAAATTGAGATCCAAAAGAAGCTGCGAACTCGTCTCAATGAGGAGAAGATAAAGGGAGCAAGAGCCCTAATTTTCAGGGGAGATCTAGAATGAATTGGAGAGAAGAGCAGCCACACTAGGGTTCATCAGTTCTCAGCCTACAGACCATCTCCGGCCATGATTTTTGAGAGAGAGCTTTCCCTAGTGAAGGAGAATACACAGCTGAAGTTTCAGAGCGTTTGGACTCTGATCGATGGAGAAATCAACAAAACAGTGGGTGACGCCACTGCTCATCACGTTTCCAGCCTATTACGGTGCTGTAATTTCGATTACAGCACTATGTTCTATAATTTCTTCCCTCTCTTCAATTTCTTATCACACTGAAACATGTCTTATTGTAATTCCTTCATCATGGTAGCTTAATCTTTCCTTGGAACATGGGGGTGTAATCTCTTTATTTCTTAATGACTAGAAAATCCTAATTTTGTCAAACTGATTTTATTGTGATAATTTTACTTTTGTGATTGATTGCTATTTAATTCTCCTTTGTATCTTAATATCAACATGTTTTAGGATTTTGCAAAATAGACTTAGAAGTTGATTGTGAAATTTGGAACCCTAGGAATTATCGAGTTTTGAACTAACATAAGAGATTAGGTTGTTCTTCGAATTCTAATTTTTAGAGAGTTTTAATGACTGGTTGATTTTATGATTCTTTGGATTGAGTTAATATTTTAGACTTGATTAGAAATTGTAAGAGATTAAATTTTTGGTCGTTAGAAAACCTTGAGTAAAACTTGTGTCGAGACTCTGATACACGAGAGTGATCTTGAGTTTCCACTTGAGGTTATCAACTTAGAATTCGGATGCACGAGAGTGATCCTTGAGTTCTTAGTTGATGGTTTACTTATTTTCAGCATTGAATACATCTTGCACGAGAGTGTAGATCGGTTCTTGGTACGATTGTTTGTGCGAGAGCAAGACAATTTATTTATGAGGTAAACTATACCTTCATCATGATAAAATGAGATTGACAGACACTTATCTTAATATAGCCATTAGAAATTAAAGTAGATGAACCCCTAGTCCCGATTCCTTCTATGATATTTTCTTTGTGTTCTTTTCGATAGTTTGATTCACTATTTTCCGATTGCCTAGCTAGCGAGAAATCGATTATTCCATACTTGGCAACAAGGTCTTTGTGGTTCAATATCTATTTTATTACTTCGAGTATCCGTACACTTGTGGAGTACAAGAAGTTTTTGGCGCCGTTGCCTGGGACCTTGGTTTTGTCAATATTGAAGATATTAAGAGTATTTCTAAACTAGGTTTTTTGTTTTTTTGTTTTTGTTCACTGTTTTAGGTATTTTTGTTTTCCTGTTTTTGAAGTTTAGATTTATTCTGTTTTTCCTTATTATTCTACATATTTTGAACTTTTTAATCTGTTTACCTGTGTATGCGTAGAAATTTAAGGTCAAGACCTCTAGTTCCTCTAGACCCTGAAATTAACAAAACTCTTAGATTGCGCAGGAAGCTTAGATTTACAGATGTACAAAAAGAAGAAGTGATCATGGCCGAGAGAAGATCTTTGCACGACTATGCTGTCCCTAATTCACAGGGAATTCACTCTAGTGTCACTAGGCCGGCCATTGATGCGAACAATTTCGAGATCAAATCAGCATTCCTATCTATGCTTCAACAAAATCAATTTGGAGGATCTCCACTTGAGGATCTTAATATTCATCTTTCTCTTTTTCATGAATTGTGTGATACAATTAAAATTAATGGAGTTTCTGTTGATGCACTAAAATTATGATTATTTCCTTTTTCTCTCAGGAACCGAGCACGTGATTGGCTACACTCTCAACCTTCTAGAATGTTCATAACTTGGGAGCAGCTGTCTAATGCTTTTCTGATGAAATACTTCCCTCCCAGTAAGACAATTTATTTAAGAAACCATTTCACGGGATTTGCTCAGAAGGAAGGAGAATCTCTTAGTGAAGCATGGGAGCGGTAAAATGAATTGCAAAGGAAGTGTCCTCACCATGGCTTGGAGAGATGGGTTTTAATTAAAACATTTTATTATGCTTTACTCAATAATACACACCTCACGGTTGATGCTGCTGCAGGAGGAGCTTTCGTGAGCAAGACAGTGGAGGAAGCCTATCAACTGATTGAAGAGATGGCTTTGAACAATGATCAAAATTCCAGAGAAAGAGGAGTGATATATCGACCTCCTCATGGTAAGAATGATGGCAATGATTTTCGCACTCTAGCTGAGAAAGTTGAATCTTTGTGCAATCATTTTGATACGTTTAAAATGCAAACTCATGCTGTTTCTTCTTCTATTACTTGTGAGATTTGTGGGAATAATGGGCATAATGCTGAGGGGTGCAAAATAATTATTGATAGGGATGAGGAACAAGTTAATGCTTTGGGGGGTTACAATCAAAGTAGATCTAATGACCGCTACTCTAATACCTACAACCCTGGATGGAGGAACCACCCTAATTTGTCCTGGAAAAGCAATAATTATGCTAGTGAGCAGAATGAACATAGGGGGTTTCAACAAAGAACACAAGAACAGAGTCAACCCCAGAAACCCAGCTTAGAAGAAATGTTTACTCAATTTATGGGGTTCCAAAAAAAAAATAGAATGATGATGTGAATGAGAGTCTAAAACAGATCAATTATAGTGTGAATGAGAGTCTAAAACTAATCAATTCTAGGATAGATGGTATTGTTGCTCACAATAAAATTTTAGAGACTCAGATATCACAGCATGCTAGCACCTCATACAGACCCCTAGGAAGGTTACCTGCCAAACATGAACCAAACCCTAGGGAGCAATGTAATTCTGTCATAACTAGAAGTGGAAAACAAATGTATGATCCAAGGGGATCTCTAGATCATGATAAGGTAGAGCCCAGCATTAAGACTAGTAGTGAACCTGTGCTGGAATCACAACCTGCACATGAGCAGTCCCAAACTAGTTTGTCACCTCACAAGGGTGATGAACCTAAAGGTGAATTGCCATGTAAGGTTGATGATTCTAAACCTAGTTCATCACCACCCTATAGGCCACCTGTTCCCTTTCCCTAGAGGATTGTTCAAGCAAAACTGGATAAACAATTTGGGCAATTTTTGGATGTTCTTAAAAAGCTTTACATTAACATACCTTTTACTGAAGCTTTATCTCAAATGCCATCTTATGCAACATTTTTGATAGAAATATTATCTAACAAGAGAAAGATTGAGGATTATGTTACTATAGTACTTACAGAGGGATGTAGTGCACTTATTTAGAATAAGTTGCCACCAAAACTAAAGGATCCAGGTAGTTTCTCTATACCTTGTTCTATTGGAGATATGGCTTTTGACCGAGCCTTATGTGGTCTCGGTGCAAGTGTTAGTCTAATACCTTATTCTCTTTACAGGAAATTGGATATTGGAGAGCTCAAACCAACCTCAATTTCTTTGCAACTTGCTGATTCATCAGTTAAGTATCTGGTTGCTATATTAGAGAATGTTCCTGTACAAATTGGTAAGTTTTTCATACCCGCAGATTTTGTAGTTCTAGAGATGGAAGAAAATTCTAAAAATCCAATTATTCTTGGTAGGCCTTTCTTAGCGACATCCGGTGCATTAATTGATGTTAGAAAAGGAAAATTGACTTTTGATATTTGTGGTGATATAATTGAATTTGATTTGATTGATTCTTTAAAAAAGGCATCACACTCAGGGACATGTTGTAGTATAGAAATAATTGATGATGAGGTTGTTTGTGACATGCATAGTTTATTTGATGAACCTTCTAATTTTGAAACTGATACATCTTCTGAGTGTGCTAATAAAGAATTTCAGGAAAGAGCAACAAAGAAGAAGAGGAAGAGATGAAATAGGAAAGGAAAATCAAAATTGCTTGAGAAAGGAAAAAGACTCATAAGTAAATTGGGACACTGTTTTAGGTCTGAGCCTTATGTTCTTGAGAGCCCTGAACGAGACATAAAGAAATCAAGATGGCAACAAAAGACACAATCACAATCAAAACCGAGTGTCGAAAGGTCAAGCTAATGACCATTAAATTAGCGCTTCTTGGGAGGCAACCCAAGCATTTTTTCCTTTATTTTTGGTTTTTTTTTGTTTTAATTTATTTTGTTTAGGGTTAATTCTTCTTTTTTCTCGTTTTTGATACATTTTTAGCAATTTCTAACGATTTTTTTACAAAATACAGCGCTACCGTAATCTCTTTACGGTACCGTAATTCAAGTTAATTATTTACAGAGAAAGAATGTGGATTACGGCACTACCATGGAAAAGCTTACGGTAATGTATTTTTGTCTGTTTTCTTACAGAAAGTTTTTGAGGCTTTTAAGCAAAATACGGCACTACCGTAAACTCTTCATGGTACCGTAATCCAGTTTTATTTTCTGCCTAAATTCTGTAGTCATTTTACGGCACTGCCGTATAGTCTTTTCAGTACCGTAATTTCGCCCGACCCCACACTTTTACGCTGTCGTATTTAGGGGTTTTCAGCGCCAAGTTAGTTCTTTTTTGAGATTTCTCGCTCGATCCAGCACCGTTCTTCACAATTCCACTTTCCAAACCCTCATGCGAACTTTCATATTCGATTTTCCAAAATTTTTGAACCAATTTTTGACCCAGATCTTATGATTTTTGAGCTCGAGCAAGCTCTGCTGCAGTTCATCTGCCGACTGTTCACCCTTCTCGATTTCTTCTCGTTTGAGCATCGATTCGACTTGCATTTACTTCTCAGATCTTCTCAAGAGGTAGAGGAAGTTTCTTCAAGGCGATTTGCAGCTCGAAAACAGCCCAGAAATCCAGATCGAGCTCAATTTGATTAGAAGCTATTCTTCCCTATTTTCCACCGGCACCCTCTTCGGACCTCCAGCGATATTTCTGATTACCCTTTGAGAAAAATATTATTTTTTGATGAAGTTAGAGACTATTTTTGGTCTGAGCCTTATGTGCTCAAAAATATGTGCAGGTAAAATTTTTAAGAAGGTGCATCTTTGAAGACAATCCAGTCGCACCTACCCCGATGCTACATTCTGATCTGACGATGATGAGTAGGATCTTGTGAGTATCTTATTCTTGTTCTCATGGTTTACTTGTGTTTAATGTCGATCTTATTCTTGTGTAGGGAAGGATGACAACGTCATTCTTCTTGTGCCCGCATGCCACGGATCCTCGTTTCTTGATTTAATTGATAGATATTTCGATATGGCTGTATTTGATGTTATGATACTGATATTGTGAGATTCTATGACTTGTTTACATGTAGAGATTGATATTGTGATTCTTGGTTTAAATGAAGATATTTTTTGCATGATGATTGCAATGATGTGTAGTAGGGATTACCATGCATATTAATTTCTGGAAATTAAAAATAGATTTAATATGTTGAATTTAATTCTCTGGTATAATCTATTTGTTGGAAATTTTTCATTAATTGATGCATGAAATTCTAGGTAAATGCATTGTTTAGTGAATGCAATCTTGAAGTGAAATAATTCTTTTGAATAAAATGAGCATATTTGCACATGTTATTGAGTTGATATCAATTTATTAATCTAGTTGATCTTTATAATCTTTTATGTTATTTGTTGGGAAAAAGAAATCCAAATCTATGAAAAGGAATAACTGCTCTTCTTGGCATTGTGTTTACAATGATACCTAAGATAAGAGTTGAAGTTTCAATGTAAAAAGTGTGTATCTATGTGGATGCATGCCAAGAGAGAGTTCCTTCAACATTGACTCCTCTGTCTCAAGAAAATTCTTTCTACTTATGAGACATGAATTCTATTATGTGTGGTTATGTCACCAACATACTCTAAATTCGTCACCAGAAAAAGGGTGGTAATCAATTTAGAGAATGTCAAGGACAAAAAAAAAATTGAGTGGAAAAAGATTTGGACATCCTATTCATGTAAATAAAAACATATTAGATGAAAATCTTAAAAATAAGATCAATTCATGAGATTGAAATTCTATTACTGTGCTTATTGCGAAATTTTATTTGATTGAGCTTTTGAGTCTTAAAGATTAATTTCAGAAGATGATGTATTTACTTGGAAAATTTGTGTAGGATTAATCCAATCTTCTATGGATGATTATATTTTAGAAATTTATTCGTCATGTGAAAATTTATTTTTCAATACTTGGTATTGATTTCTTTATTTGCTTGAGGACAAGCAAAGTTTGAGCCTTATGTATTTGATGACTCCAAATTTCATAACAAATTTACTGCTTATTTTATCATCTTTTTGAGTCATATGCATGCTCTTTTGCTTATTATATGCCTTTTTTTATCATATACTTCAGAATCTACACCATCTTTGGTTTTTGATCAATTTCAGGCAAAAAGGCATCATTATCACCGGTTTTCAAGCAATCTCAATGCATGAAAGAGTTCCAACCATCAAGAGGAGTTTACACATCAAATTTCAAGTCAAAATAGACCTTCTAGCAAAAATACGACACTATCGTATTTTTGGGCATAACTCTCACGGTACCGTATTTTCCAGCGAAACCAACCAGAAGACTTGGGCAAAATACAGCACTACCATATTTTTGGGACAAACTACAAAAGTACCATATTTTTGAAGGATTTCAAATAGAAAGTTTCTGAATTTTTGGGCAAAATACGGCACTGCCGTATTTGTATTACGGTACCGTATTTTTGGCCCAGTTTCTCGATTTTTTCGCCACAAACTTCAAAAGACCATATCTTGAGATTTAGGGCACCAAATTGAGATCCAAAAGAAGCTGCAGACTCATCTCAATGAGGAGTGGATAAAGGGACCAAAAGCCCCAATATTTAAGAGAGATCTAAAACGAATTGGAGAGAAGTGCGGCCGCACTAGGGTTCATCAGTTCTCAGCCTACAGACCATCTCCGGCCATGATTTTTGAGAGAGAGCTTTGCCTAGTGAAGGAGAATACACAGCTAAAGTTTCATAGGATTTGGAGTCTGATCGAGGGAGAAATCAACAAACAGTGGGTGATGCCACTATTCATCACGTTTCTAGCCTATTACGGTGCTGTAATTTCGATTACAGCACTATATTATGTAATTTCTTCCCTCTCATCGATTTCTTATCACATTGAATTATGTCTTATTGTAATTCCTTTATAATGGTAGCTTAATCTTTCCTTGGGACATGAGGGTCTAATCTCTTTGTTTCTTAATGTCTAGAAAACCCTAATTTTGTCAAACTGATTTTATTGTGATAATTTTATTTTTATGATTGATTGCTTTTTAATTCTCCTTTGTATCTTAATATCAACATATTTTAGGATTTTGCGAAATAGACTGTGAAGTTGATTGTGAAATTCGGAACACTAGGAATTATCGAGTTTGAAACTAACGTAAGAGAGTAGGTTATTCTTCGAATTCTAATTTTTAGAGAGTTTTAATGTCTTGTCGATTTTATGATTATTTGGATTGAGTTAATATTTTAGACTTGATTAGAAATTGTAAGAGATTAAATTTCTGGTCGTCAGAGAACCTCGAGTAAAACTTGTGTTGAGACTCTAATGTATGAGAGTGATCTTGAGTTTCCACTTGAGGTTATCAACTTAGAATTCGGATGCACGAGAGTGATCCTTGAGTTCTTAGTTGATGGTTTACTTATTTTCAGCATTGAATATATCTTGCACGAGAGTGAAGATCGATTCTTGGTACGATTGTTTGTGCAACAACAAGACAATTTATTTATGAGGTAAACTATACCTTCATCATGATAAAATGAGATTGACTGACACTTATCTTAATCTAGCCATTAGAAATTAAAGTAGAAGAACCCCTATTCCCGATTACTTCTCTAATATTTTCTCCGTATTCTTTTTGATTGTTTTATTCACTATTTTCTGATTGCCTAGCTAGTAAGAAATCGATTATTCAGTACTTGGCAACAAGGTCTCTATGGTTCGATATCTATTTTATTACTTCGAGTATCCGTGCACTTGCGAAGTACAACAATATCGACATTGACATCCCCATCATCGCAACTAGGCACTGATGCATTATAGTCCCCATCATCGCAACTTGGCAACAAGGTCTCTATGGTTCGATATCTATTTTAACCCAGTCACATGGCTATGACTAAATCAGGTTCTCATTTGGGTATGGCCATACACTTTCAGTCATAGAACCATAAGGGGCCCTGTGGCTATCAAGCTTCCCTCAGGAAGGGGCAAATCCTCTATTTGTCAATTGATCTTCTCATATGGGTCACGATATACTCAATGACAACAGTTATGATCTCCCAACTATGACGAGATGTTAGGTTGTATCAAAGCATGTCCCTAACCACATTGAAGAGTCAATGACCTCAAGTCTTGGGATCAATACATCTCCTGTCACTTGTTAGGATAACTCATAACACCAAGTCATTACCTCATAGCGGGTCGATCCAGTATATCTACCACTGATATACCTATATGTATGTGTTAGTGTTTCATACCTAACTAGCCCATATACCAGTCTCTCATGTACCATAGCTGTCCCATATCTACTAAGATACTTGACTGGGGATAACAAGTTTGAGCACAGATCCAACCTGTCTCCAGGGACATTATCACATAAGTACACATTCGCAGATGTAAACAAACGATGATAACGACAATGCCAGAATGATATAAAAATATCTATGTTAAGTAGTACAAAGATAGAGCAATACTAGGTCTTAGGGCATATACACTAACAATCTCCCACTTGCACTTAGACCTAAAGGTTGAGGAACCTCAACCCCATATCCCTTGCATGACCATCATGCTTCTGGTGCGCCAAAGCCTTGGTCAATGGGCAAAAACTTGACAAGGCCTAGACAGCTGCTACCGCAAGTGCACGGTCTATCGCGTAATAAAAAGATCGAACCCACAGGGACTAGGGTCAAGTACTAACAAATCAGTCAATCAAAAGCCAGGTTAATGATTAATGGGAAAATGGCTAATGTCCTAGAGCAAGTAGTTAAACTAAAGTAGATTAAAAACAAGCAGCGTAGAGAGCAAAGCAAATGGGGTTTTGAGATTATGAGAGATATTCGGGGTTTTAGGTTTCACCACACTGAAGCATGCATAAATATTAGGGCTTGACAATTTAAATAAAGTTTTATCTAAGTTCTCAAGGTAACCTTTCCTAGGGTACAGACGCGCTCCCACTCAAGACATGGTCCGGTATGCATCTTAACCCAAGTCTCCTACTATCGTGACTTACTAGGGTTAAGGCGGATCCAATGGGATCTGTGAAATATTAGGGTTCCTCGAGTGATTTCGAGTGCTCTCGCAACACGAAATCACCAGTCCAGTCTAGGGGTTCCAATGGTCAAGGTTCACCTCTCAGTCCTTCCCTCGACATCTAACGCATGCATACATATGGTCAGTATGTAAACAATAATTAAAACATCCTAAACATGAATAAGAACAAAGATAAATAGAGGAATATATAGATCAAGTCATATTATCAAGCATTCTTACAGTGGGCTACGCCCAAACCCCGAAAATAAGGTTTACGCTATGGTATACATCATTAAATACATAGAATCTCTCATGAAAATCGAATCAAACCAAAGGGAATGGTGGATACTTGATTGAGGATGGCTCAGCGTGATCCTCCACATCGTAACGAAGAGAGAAATCTGCCGGAACAGTGTCACCGATCAGAAAATCGCCCCAAAACCCTAGGTTGTCGCCCTTTCGCCTTGTTCTCCTTTGTTGCTTGACTAAATCTGATGATTTTGGTCCCAAAACGTTCGTGGCTAAGTTGGAAAGGTGCTCCCCAAATTTCGTCCAATTCCGAGCCCAGAATAGAAAGTTACCAGCAAAATACCAGACGCCTGTCGTGCTGTGCGTAACGATAAACGGCCGTGCATTGGTGCACGACCATGCCCGTGTACGGCTCGGTTAAGTGAATTCTGACGACTTATGATGCACGGCCGTGCATGGGTGCATACCCATGGCCGTGTATGATGTAGAGGACTCCGATTGGGCAGAAAATTGGCGTATAGCTCCATCTTCATCATGGGAAATCGTCACATACCTTCAAATTCTCCAAATTCCATCGATTTTGAGGCCAAATACCTGCATTTCATTAAAATAGAGGAAAAGTGAAGGTTCTGAAGAATATGAAGTATTTGAGTAAATAAATGAGATGAAACATGCATTATGCTCTAAAATAAGAATGAAATTGTGTCACGAAATATCATATTTTTACATGTCATCAAAATACATCGGACTTAAAGTTTTGCTTGTCCTCAAGCAATTGAATTGTCTAGAATACAATGATGACATGGAATAAG
>JANTFE010008001.1:0-23782 GCA_027562315.1 Costus pulverulentus
TCTCTTCTCTCCTCTCGCCTCTTCCTCTCGACTTCTCTCTTGAGTAGTGTGGGTTTTATGCCAAGGAGAGGACTTGACAAAGCCTAGAGATCATCTCAATCTCCTTCATGCGATTAGGAGACCTTAGAGCTTTGCTAGCACAAGGAATGCCAAGGAGTAGCCATCTCTCGTCTTGTGTGCGATTGCCTTTGGAGAAGAAGCACACGCCTCTTTCCTTCCAAGTCGTCATCCAAAGCAATGGCATTGGTATGATCTCTCACTAGATCTATACAAAATGTTAAGTTGGTCATATGTTCATACATGCGATCCTAGGAAACCCTAGATTCCGCCTTGCGAAAATTTTATATATGCATGATTAGGGTTTCCCCCCCCCCCCCCCCTTAATGGAACTTTCACAAGGAAGGGGCAAATCCTCTATTGACACATTGAATCCCTCATACGGCTTGTGACATACCCAATGACAACCGTTATGACTCCCCTTTTACGGCGAAGCGTTAGGTTGCATCAAAGTACATCAATCACTATATAGAGATACCAATGCCCTCAAGTCTTGGACAAGCGCAACTCTGTCACTGTGATATTCATCTCGTGACACCGAGATGAATCCTCACGGCGAGTCGATCCAGTATATCTCCCTTGATATACCTATATGCCTGCATTAGCAACCCGTGCTCAACCAGCACATATACTAGTCTCAAGTGAATCATAGCTGTCCCATATCCACTATGTGTTGGTGTATATGCCCAAGGACCTAATTTTGGTCGATTATTGTACTACTTAACATTGATATATCATTCTGGCATTGTCGTTATCATCATTTGTTTACATCTGCGAATGTGTACTTATGTGATAATGTCCCTAGAGACAGATTGGATTTGTGGTCAAACTTTTTGTCCCCAGTCAAGAACCTTAGTAGATATGGGACAGCTATGGTATATGAGAGACTAGTATATGGGCTGGTTAGGTACGAAACAATAACGTAGACATATGGGTATATCAGTGGTAGATATACTAGATCGACCTGCTGTGAGGCAATGACTTGGTGTCATGAGTTATCCTCACAAGTGACAAGGGATGTGTTGATCCCTAGACTTAAGGTCATTGACTCTTCTATGTGGTTAGGGACATGTTTTGATACAACCTAACATCTCGTCGTAGTTGGGAGGTCATAACAGTTGTCATTGAGTATGTCACGAACCATTTGAGAAGATCAATTGACAGATAGAGGATTTGCCCCTTCGTGAGGGAAGCTTGATATCCATAGGGCCCTTTATGGTTTTATGACTGAAAGTATTTGGCCATACCCAGGTGAGAACCTGATTTAGTCATAACCATGTGATTGGGTTAAAACAAGTGGTGACACACTTGTCCAATCGGATATCAGTTTGGCAAAGGGACTATAATGCATCAGTGCCTAGTTGCGATGATGGGGATGTCTATGTCGATATCCATTCCGATGACTTGGGTAGCAGCGATGCACTGCTAGGTGCCACTCACTGCTTGTGGTTATCTTTGGTCAGCACTGCCAACGTCAAAGGAACCTACAGGGTCGCACACCTTGATGCTCGAGTTTTCGTATTGATCGGATAGCCTTTGGATCGAGTTATTGGATAATTCAGATCTATTTGGGAAGATTCATCAGCGCCTATAGGCCTGATGAGTGGAAGAAACTTATTAAAGACAATTTCCATTTTTGGCATATTGACCAAATTAACCATGGTTAACCTCATTTGACCTTAGGTTAAATTGGATTGGATCTAATGGGTTGATTAACATGCATAATGGACCTTGGGCTAGGCCCATTATATAGTTGGGCTTACTGATAAGTTAATTGGGCTTAAGGAGAAGAAAAGGTAAGCGCATATTTAACCCTAGTTAGACTAGGGTTAGCGCCTATGCCTTAATTAATATCATGTGATTAATTAAAATTAATTTTGAATTAATCATTTGAGATAAAATAGGGGCTAATTAATTAATTAATTAGAGTCCTATTTTTGTGGACATTTAATAGTGCTGATTTTATTTAAATTAATTAGAGTCCTAACTGGATTAGGATTTAATTAATTAATTCCTAAAATCATGCTCTCCTAATTCTTCTCCAAGCCACACATGATCTCTATAAAAGAGACCCTAGCCCGCCCCTCTCATGGCACTAATTCCTCTTGGAGGCGTGGAGACAAGTGGAGGGGCGAAAGCTTGGGGTTCTTAGAGATTTTCTCCTCTTCTTCCATCAAGACTAAAGAGATCTTCTTCCTCTTCTTCCCTTGGCGCTTCCCCACCTTGGTGATTGGCGCAAGTGTTCAAGAGGAACTCCCTTGGCGTGGATCTTCTTCCCGAGGCTAGCAGCAGGCGTGGAAGAAGAAGACTCGAAGCATCCATGTGTGTGAGACTGCAGAGGGCGCACACTTGGGCGCCTACATCGACATCATCTCAAATTGCTTCAAGGTACCTTCTCATCTCATCGTATCCACTCCCTCACATGATGATCTTCACTGGGTTTTTGGGACTGGTCTATTTCGAGGTTATTCTTCCGCTGTGCTTTCTATGAAATTTTTTTTAAAATATCCCCGGGGTTTCCCAACACTATGATTCTCGACCAGGGATAAACACAGAGACTAGATAAAATCTATCTCTTAGGGACATTGTATATGCAAATGTACATATGCACATATGTACAAACTTGCATAACAACGACAATTCCAGGATAACTCATCTATCAACTAGTTGTGATACACATATCCCAATGGACCATCATGAGGTACTAGGGCATAAACACTAACAATCTCCCACT
Organism: Costus pulverulentus; assembly: GCA_027562315.1. Classification (NCBI taxonomy): domain Eukaryota; kingdom Viridiplantae; phylum Streptophyta; class Magnoliopsida; order Zingiberales; family Costaceae; genus Costus; species Costus pulverulentus. Next base: position 2,792 of record JANTFE010008001.1, read on the forward strand.
TGCACTAGGACCTTGCATTGAGCAATCTCAACACCATGTCCTAAGCATGACTTGCCACGCTCCTACTGCGCCAGAGCATCAGTCTATGGGCCTATCATGATTGTATCAGTGTTCATATCTGCTATTTCTTAAGTGCCTCTTTCCCTAATACAAGGTATAAGCTTCTGAGTACGCTTGTGAAGTTCAACGAAGAACTCCCATTGCTTCCCAAAAGCATTTGCATACTCTGCTTTCAAGTAGTTTGCTCTGAAGCTCCCAAAGCTTCTAGCACCACTATAGGAATAGCTAGACTATCACTGGTCTAACTAGAACAAGCTGCCAAGTGAATACACTGAGCTTTTCCTATTATTGATGACCAAGAACCACCCCTTCATTCTTTGTAGAACCTAAGGACGTTCCTTTCCCTTTATCCAGTGCCATGCACCTGGATTGGACCTAGTATCCATTGGTTATGCTCTCGGCACAAACCACATCTAGTCTATAACATACCATCATCGATGTATGTTATCTGACTTAGCACTTGGAGTTTCAAAAACTCACACACCTACCCCATAGGTGATGTCCACTAAGTCATGCATCACAAGACATTTCCCAATCATCTATTCACCAAGTGAAGGATTGGGATATCGTCTTTGATGATCTGTATGTCCCCAACATACAAGACCAGAGATGTCATCAAGCTCCCACTGCACTCAGGCACCATCGAATGAAGATTATCTGCATTGAGTTAGGAGTTACCCATAAGTCTAAACCAGACGAATCTATTCGACCTGTACAGGCTAAGTGTTCTGAGCCTCAGGTTACCCACAACCTATATAACTGGCTCAGATTCCATCTTTGACCAAGTGTATCAAATGACTAACCTTGGACTACATCCAAGTCAAACTTCCTCCCACTAGCCTTTTTCAAGAGAAAAACTTTCCCAAGAAAATTAGCACTCTGAGCAGCAACCAAGTTGCTCTCCTGTGGGATCATGGAAGTCGTATTCCCAGAGAATACTCCATACACATATGCATCAGATATGGAACATCTATCAGTGTTCAGGAAAAGCTGATCATTTTTGCACAACCTTTAACAAGGAGTTACATGACTTATCCTGTATCGAATCATGCCAAGCATGACTTGATTCCTCCGTTTAGACACTCACCCTTTAAAAAAAAGGAGTTCTAGAAGGAGTGAGCTATGAGGAATCTCTTACTCATCAGGATAATCATGAGCTATGGCTCAAGTGCTTTCTAACAAGTCAGAAAGCTCTTTATGGATCTATTAAGCTAGTTTCCTTTATTCGTATCTCTTAGATATGTCTATAAAGGACTAGTACCCTATCTTTGGCTTACTTATTAGACCTGTCCACACACACTAAAGGGTATGAGGTCCAACAAGTCTCTTAATCTTCCACTTCTAAAAAAGTGAAGAGCATTGATGTTGTTGTCCTTAGCAAACAAGGCTCGTGCGAGTTTAGCTCTCGAAAGAGATAGATCCGACTCATTCTCCTGAAAAGAGATTGAATCCACAAATCCATTCGCATGGAGATAGTGAATGAGGTTCTTGTTTTACAAGGTCCAAACAACAGTGCCAAAGATAGGTACAACACCACTTAATTTAATCCATATATTGTGTTACTCATAGAACTTCACATACAGATAGAACATGAAGATATTGAGGTTCTAACAAAGTCTTGACCCTAGAGAGAGTGAGGTCTCTTACAGCTATGGCAGCAATAGATGCTCCAACTAGTAGGTCAATCTCTCTACGTCAGCGTTGCCCTATTTCCGTTGAGCACCAAGACACTTTTGTAAGTATTGGTCTCATCATGCGGTATGACATACCCATGTGTCAGAAATAGACAACTAGACTTTGATAACATAATTACCTAAGCTAAAAGACGAAGGGTTACTTCTCTTCTCCTTGTTTTGAGGTTGCTAGAAATCATTCTCGAACACCTTATCTCCTGCACCCTTTTTCCATCTTCAATGCGTTCATCAAGCCCTAAGGCTTTCCTTTGCATTATAGGACTACGTTAGAGGTTATGGCTTTCTATTATAGCTTGTCCCTTAAAGAGCTATTTTAGAATATCTAAAATATGATCAACTCAACACGTTGCTTTCACAGCACAAGCGACATGCTAGCTTTAGACAAGCTACCCCATAAGCATCCTCTTCAACCAACAAGGCTGTAGATGAGATGGGTTCAGGAAAAGGCTGCCCAAGGAGACACAGCTTTTCCTCGAGCTTGAGGACAATCCTCAAGTACGGTACCAGTCCTCGAAGTTAGTTCCAACCAACTTCTCACTCATCAAGAAGGAATGGAATGACAGTCTGCTATCATTATTACTTGTAGAAGCCATCTACAACAAAGACAAGAGCAGATCAGTATCACAATTCAATCATTTATTCTGGCCTTTTATAAATGATTATTTCTCACTATTTTATTCGAATCAATAATCCTCAAAAATCGATCGAGAAGTTGCCCGACTTCCTTAGTGAGATGGGATCCTCATTTCGTACATAGCCTTGCGTCCCACGGGGGTGGGATGTACTGCACAAGGTGATGCATGCTTCCTTAGGTAGGCTCGCCAGCCAATTGCTACTCGGCAATTCCCCTTCCCAAGACCATTCAGGCACTTTGTGTCCAACGAGGGCTGGATATAGCACAAAGTCCTAACCTCTTGAGGTTGCCTCTAGAAATTTCATCATGTGAACCACCACATATGAAAAATCCTAGTCAAGTCCGACCTGACCGTTATACCTAGGGCCAACAATTTCCTTGCGAAAGGCGCGTCCAATGTTTTAATCGGACTGGGAAAATTATTGTCACCACACGCCTCCTGAAGATAGATAGGTGTGTCGTACGAGGGTGGGAAATAGTGCATAGCACCATCGATCGACAGTTTGATGAGGGTTACGCGTCAGAAGGCTAAGTAACGGCACCACGGGCTTTTATCTTATTCTAGCAATACAGGCATGCAATCCTATGGTGGAATAAAACCAAAAAGCAGTAAAGGCATGCTGGAACAAAAACAGTAAATATGAAGTGATCAAAGCCCAAAACATGGGTAACAAGCCCCTAGACCTAGTCCTAGCCACCTAGTACTACCAAGGGCTCTAAGCCATGGGCTCATGCCAACAAGTCCTTAACTCATCCCTGAGTACCCTAAGGGCTCTGCTCCAAGGCCCCGAGGTGTGCCACCTAGGTCTTCAGCTCCATGGGTCAGCTCGCGAACCCTAAAGGCACCATCTAGGAAAACCCTAGATCCCCTTTAGGTTCAGCCAGCTCGAGTCTTCTCCATGAGCTAGCTCGCAAACCCTAGGTTCCTCCTAGGGTTCGGCCAACTCAGATCTCCACCAGGAAGCAAGCTCGCAAATCCTTGGCTCCTCCTAGGATTCGGCCAAACATCCATGTGCCATCCTCTCTTGGTATCTCACCTCTTTGCTTGATACACCACATCCCTTGCAAGGTGCGCCGCCTAGAGGTGCGCCCCCTTTGCTTGGATGTGCCATCAAGCGTCCTTGGTGCTCAATCTCCCTTCATTAGCCCATGAACATAAGAAGCATCTAACAGACCTTCAAGTTCTTGGTTAATGATAGAAGATCAGCCCCTTTGCAAGCTTGGAGCGCCAATCCTCTTCCTCAACCCTTGAACCTCTATGCTCCACCTAGGAAAACCTAGGATGCACCATGGTTCGGTTAAGGAATAAGACCAGCCCCCTTTGGTTGCATTTCCTTCATCATCAGCCCTGGAACCCATGTATGTGCCACTAGGAGACCTAGAAGCCATGAGGGTTCGGTAGAGGATGAAGGTTAGCCCCCTTACTTGACTAGGTTGCACCATCACCTTATCCATCCATCATCCCTTAAGTGAACCAACTAGGTAAACCTAGAAGCCACTCAAGGTTAGGTCAAATAAGGGGATGCGCCACCTTGGGAAGTGAGGTGTGCCAACCCTAACCCTAGCCGCCACCCCCTTTAGATGCACCCCTAGGTTTAACCCTAGAAGCCACCCTAGGGTTTGGCTAGGTCATGGGTTGCGCCACCTTGAGAGATGCGCAAGGGAGAGAGAGAGAAACTCCACGATGTCTTCAAAATCTTCAATTTTAAATTACAATACAGAATTGAAAAACAAAACTGAAAGTCGGCATGCAAGCCTCACATTGATACATCATAGGCATGGCAATAGGGCTTGACTTTGATCATAACATAAATGCACAAATAGAACTATTCATGTGATTCTACATGCTATGAAAAATCAACAAGTAATCACTTTTAATTTTTCATAAAACCCTTTCAATTAATTTTCAGCGACTCTATATCATCCTTCTATATCGTCTCACCCCTCTCAGGAGTCAACAAAGGGTAGCTGCCCCTTGCAATCCTTACCCCATAGAGATTAGGACAATCACCCAGTCCATGCCCCGATAATCTCCTATGGGTCTTGCGCCATGGGTCTATCCCATAAGCGTGAGGAGGGGTAAATTCTTCCACATAGGGTCTATCACAAATGTGAAGAAAACGAAACTACAAGATGATTAAGAGGCAAAAATTAAAAGAAATTAATTTTTCAACAGAAAAATCATGGCATAAAATTTTCGAAAATAATTTTCATGACATAGGGTAGGCGCATGTAGAAAAGACACCTTCGAGCCTCGTAAGATCGCTCTGATACCATTGTTGGGAATCCCCAGACCTCATAAAAACTTTAAAACACAATGGAAGCGGAGGTCCGAAATAGAATTCCAGAAACACCAGGATCCCTTACGAGAGAAAACCGAAGGATGTGAAGAGTAATACCTTATCGAGCAATTCTAGGAGCAGCCGATGATGAAGATGCATAGGAGTTCATCCTCTACAATCGTGCACAAATGGACTATCTCGAGATTCCTCCGCTCCACGCACGTGCTAGCTTCGGGAGAGGAGATCCATGCCTCTTTATCTTCTCAACTTATGCCAATGCTAAGGAGAAGAGGGAGTGTTGGCGACAAGGAGTGGGTAGCACTACCACTTGTCTCAACCCTTGATCCAAAATCTTTTTATTGTCGTCACCTCGAAAACCCTCACGCCAAGCAGCAGAAGGGAGGCGACAATAAGAGACAAGAGAAGAGTCTGGTGCAAAAATCTCCCAGGTGGGCCTCTCTACTTATAATAGCAGAGCCAGACACACTTTGGAGATCTTTCCCATGTGGAATAATGTATATGCGCCTATTCACAATTAACCAGTTCAGCGTCACGGGTTCGAATCCCCGCAGACGCCATTAATTGTAAATTGCACCCAAGCCTATTAATCAGCTAAGAAAAATTCTCTTGCCAATTAATAATTTTTTTTATTCATGTAACTAAAGTGCCAAGCCTAAACTTGCACCAAGACCCTTGTTTGACTCATTTTGACAATACAGGTCAACAAAGGTCAAACGTGGTCCACTAGAGTCAACTAGTGGTCAAACATGAAATAAAATAAAATATCATATCCTCTATAAAAGTCTCAATGCATCAGTTCCCCAAAATTATTTGAATCACACAATGATTCGATCAGAGGTTAAATGATCAGTACGGAATCTCTGACGTCTAGGTGTGCCACCCTGTAGGTTCTTCAAACGTTGGCAGTGATGACTAAATCATCACAAGCAATGAGTGGCACCTAGCAGTACATCATTACTACCCAAGTCATCATAATGGAGTCATCATCGACATCCCCTAAAACTACGACAAAGTACAAGTGCAGCTTTGTCCTTTTGCCAACTGATGTCCAGATTGGGTAAGTGTATCACACTTGTTAATCCCAATATTATGGCATGACTAAATCAGGTTCTCACCTGGGTATGGCCATACACTTTTAGTCATCCGTATAGGAGCGCCATGGACAATCAAGCTTTGCTGTAAGGAATGGGCAAATCCTCTATTGGCACATTGAATCCCTCTTACGGCTTATGACACACCCAATGACAACCGTTATGACTCCCCTTTTATGGCAAAGCGTTAGGTTGCATCAAAGTACATCAATCACTATATAGAGATATCAATGCCCTCAAGTCTAGGACAAGCGCAACTCGGCCACTATGATATTCATTTCGTGACACCGAGTGAATCCTCACGGCAGGTCAATCCAGTATATCTCCCTTGATATACCCATATGCCTGCGTTAGCAACCCGTGCTCAACCAGCGCATAAACCAGTCTCAAGTGAATCTTAGCTATCCCATATCGTCTATGATTCTCAACCAGGGATAACACAGAGACTAGATAAAATCTATCTCTTAGGAACATTGTATATGCAAATGTACATATGCGTAGATGTACAAACTTGTATAACAATGACAATGCCAAGATAACTCATCTATCAACTAGATGTGATACACATATCCCAATTGACTATCCTGAGGTCCTAGGGCATAAACACTAACACCCTCAGCCTGGCCCAACTAGACTTGGGCATCACAGTAGGAATAGTTAGCCAATTTATGTCAAAGCCAAAGAAGTGTCACTAGGAGGCAGCCCTAAGAATCATAGAATATATCAAGAAGGATCTATGTATAGTGTTGCATTAGACAAAATTTAGTCACTTAAGGGTTTAGGCCTATACAAATGTTAATTATGCAAGTAATGTAGATGATCGAGGTCTATTGTAGGATTTTGTATTAATGTTGATGGTAACCTGGCCACTTTAAAAAATAAGAAATAATGAAATTGTCAAGTCTAATTGTAAAGCCGAGTACAAAGTTATTGCTCCAAACCACTTATGAAAGGCTATAAATCAAAAACTTTTTCGCATAATTTGATTTGGCTTACCCTACTTTATGGTTTTGAATTGTAATATTCAGTATGCTATATTTATTGCTAGTAATCTCATATTTTATAAAAGTACTAAGTATATTAAAGTTGACTATCATTTGGTTAGAGATTAGAAAATGTATACTCTCTCCATCAAGTCAAATCGGATTGTAGATGTTTTCACTGAAGCAATACATTGTCCTATATTCGTTGCATTATGTGATGAGCATAATTAACATATATGCTCCAAGGAGGTTAAGATTAAGACCATATATATATATCAATTTTATATTATATAGTTATTATTTTTCTTTTATGCCATTACGTAGCTTATTGAATAAGTTTTTGATTAAGGGTCTGTTTGGCCCCGCTGTTAACAGCTTTATAACTGTGCTAAACTATGCTGTGCTGCACTGTGCTGTACTATCAAAATTTATAAGATATTTAATTAATAGATTATTAACTACTGTAAAAATTTAAAATAATAAATAAATATATTATTTTAAATTATTTAAAATAATAATATATTTTATTTTTCTTTAGTATTAAAATTTTGAATTATTTAAAATAATAATACCTAAAATTTTAAACGAAATAATGTAAATTACTTTTTTGAAAAAGTATTATAAAGCAATTTGAAAGCATCTTCAATGGTTATGCTCATGAGAGCTCCTCCTGTGGCGGCATCAAGAGTCAGTCGGTATTATAAAGCAAACCATTGTAAAAAGTATATGTTAAAACCCAATTTTCAAGGCCATGGTGAGGACACTTCTGTTGTAAATCATTAAAACACTCTCATGCCTCGCTAAAAGACTCACCATCCCTCTATGTAAAGCTTGTTATCTGGTTTCTCAATTGGATGGTCTTGCTGGGTGGAAAGTATTTCATCGAGAAGGCATTTGATAATTGTTCCCATGTGATGAAGGCACCGGTAGGTTGAGCTTGAAGCCAAGAGCGCGCTTGGTCCCTAAGAGAAAAAGGAAACAATCACAGTTTCAATGCATCAATAGAAACACCATTAATCTTAATTGTATCACATAATTCAAGAAACAAAACCAGGTGTTGATTAGGATCTTCAAGTCGTGATCCTCCAAACTGATTTTGCTGGATCATAGATAAGAAAGCAGGCTTCTTTTTAAAATTGTTAGCCTCAATAAATGGTCTAGCAATGCTAGAATGTATCTCCTGTGGATTAGGGGTTGCATAGTCCCTAAGTGATCTTCTTTCTGCCATGACTACTTCTTCTTGTCTTCCTTCAAATCTGAGTTTCCTGTGCAGTCTAAGAGTTTTTTTAATATCAGCGTCTAGAGGAACTAGAGGTCCTGATCTAAGATTCCTGCGCATGCACAAGTAGATAGATTAAATAACTCAAAATAAGCAGAATAGAATAGAAAATAGTAAATAAAACAAAACCTAGTCTAGCAATACTTTCAATATCTTCAATATTGACAAAGACCAAGGTCCCCGGCAACAGCGCCAAAAACTTGTTGTGTCTGCAAGTGCACGGATACTCTAAGTAATAACTAAGATATCAAACAACAGAAACCTCATTTGTCAAGTACCGAATAATCGATTTCTCACTAGCTAGGCAATCAAAAACGATGTGAGCGAACGATCGGAAAGAACACGAAAAGGTCAGAGAGAGAAACTGGGACTATGGTTTCATCCACCTTAATTTCAATGACTAGATCTAAATAAGAGGTCGTTAGTCTAATTTTATTATGATAAAGATATAATTTACTTAATAAAGAAATCATCTCGCTTTCGCGCAGATAATTTACAACTAACCAATCCTCACTTTTGCACAGGATCTATTCAATGTTAAATACGAGATAATCATTGATAAAGAACTCAAGGATCACTTTCATGCATCCGAATTCTGAGTCAATCATCTCAAGTGAAAACTATATATTTGTATAGTATAGTTTCACAGGTTTTACTTAAGGTTCTCCAACGATCAGATACTTGATTTCTCACAGTATCATCATGTTTATTTCAATAATTCAATCCTATATTCAGATTATCAACATGGCAATATACTTCTAAAATCAAGAAATAAGAACAAACCTAATTTCTTACGATGAGTTATTAACATTCAATTTTAGGGTTCCAAGTTTTCGCAAATAACTTTTCAGTCCATATCACAAAAACTCTAAATCATGCTTGTAAAATAAATCTAAGGAGAATTAATGGCAATCGTCAGATAAATAGAATTATCATATTAAAATTATCTTGACGAAATAAAAGTTATCTAGTCATAAGAAATTAAGGGGATTATACCCCATGTCCCATGAAGTGTTTAAGCTAGCATAGTTGAAGAAGTACAATAAACCATTGTTTCAAAGGATTAGAAATCAAAAGGAAAGAGGAAATCAAATAACAGCACGGCTGTAATTAAAATTACAGCCGTAATTTTACTCTAGAAGGCGCGATGAACAGTGCTGGCAACGCTTCCATTGTCGATTTCTCCTCCAATCGATCCCCTTTTGCTCTGAAACTTCTGGGGTATGTTCTCTTCCTCTAGGCGCAGCTTCCCCTCAAATTTCTCAGTCGGAGATGCACTGTATGGTTCCCGACGGTGAAACCTAGGGCGACAGTTCAAATCTCAATTTCACTCTCGATCGTGGATGAAAATTAGGGCTTTTCATGTGTGTCTCCTCTTTTCGATCTCCTCAGTATTTCCCTTTTTACAGATCTCAAATTGATAGTCTAGATCATCCGAAATCATTCACGCAATAATCAGGCTTCAAAAATATCCATGAAACTCGGCTATCCAGGTTAGAATTACGGCCCTATTTTTGATTACGGCAGTGCCATAATTTCAGCAAAATTTCTGTATAGAAATTGACCAGGATTACGGCCTGTGATATCCATTACGGCAGTGCCGTAAACTTATCAAATCTCTCAAAATTACGGCCCGTAATATGGATTACAGCAGTGCCGTAATATCTGCAAAACTTTCTGTTCAAAATTCACCCCAAATTACAGCAGCACTCCGAAATTATGGTAGTGTCGTGGTTTGTTCTATAGGTTTAGTGAAACCATTGTACTGTAATATTAATTACGGCCCTGCCATAATTTGGTTTGAGGCTTCAATTCTTCATGGAAATTGATATGTAATCTCTTCCTGATGATGGGGATTCATCTATGCATCTGAATTTTGCTTGAAAACGCCTTAAAATGATGCCTTTTTACCTGAAAATCATCAAAAACCAGAAAAGGTGTAGATTCTACAATATTTGGTAAATAAGACATAAAAATAAGCAAAGGAGTATAAATATGACACAAAAATACCCATCAAATGACACAAAATTTACTATAAATTTTCGTGTCATCAAATACATAAGGCTCAAACTTTGCTTGTCCTCAAGCAAAATCAAAAACTGATCAAAGGAATAGACTTTCTCATGAAGAATAAATTTCTAAAATACAATCACCAATGAAAAATTGTCACCAATCATTTTATAAAATTCTAAATAAATATCTCATCCTTTGAATTCAATTCGCAAGATCTACAACTTAATCAAATAAAATTTCAATCTCAAGATTTCACCCAGTTTCAGTTCAAACCTATCATACATTTGCTTACAGGAATAGGATTTCCAAGATCTTTTTCCACTCAGAAATTTTTTTGTTCCTCCCTTTTATGTATCGTTCACATTCTCTAATTCGATTACCACTTTTTTTTTCTGGTGATGAAATTAGAGTATATTGATCACATAATCAATGTAATAGAACTCATATCCAAAGATAGCAGAGTTAATGTGAAACGATTTCTCTCATGGTATGTGGTATGTACCCACATAGATATATGCTTTTTTCTTTGGACTTCAACTCTTAACTTAGGTACCACCGTAAATCAACATGGTGCCAAGACGAGGAGTCATTCTCTTGATTTTTCTTTTTCTCTCATTTTGAGTTCAACCCATGTCTTTGGTACCACTGCCAATTTTGTGCAGTGCCAAGTAAGGGAGTCATCACTCTCTTTATTTGGATCATGGAATCTTTCTTCCCAACAAATAGTAGATAGGATGAACATCAACTAAATTAATCAATCAATATCAATTCAAAAAATTATACTCATATGCTAGTTTTATTTAAAGAAGTAGCTTCACTTTTTAAACCAAATTCATCAAATAACATGTTCACCCAAAATTTTATTCATCAATCAATGAAAAATTCCAAAAGGCAGATATATATTAGAAAAATAAATTCAACACGGTAGGTTTAGTCCTAATCACAGGCACAAACTCATTCATCATCAAGAGAATCATTTTATCAATAGAAGTTTCTCAAAAACAGATTACACCACAAGATAATCATAACAAGAGGGAATCACATACATTCAACAGTAAAACTATACATTCAATTATGCATTAGAATACACCTAAGCAAGGTGCTCAATCTCAATCATATCATCAAATATCATACAACTCAATTGCATCAATATCAAAAATTCAAACTCAGAATATATCAGTACAACCCAATCGAATCAATATCAATATATGAATATCATACAACCCAATCACATGATGAAGTAGTCAAGTAGGAACAAGGCAAAATAGCGTGGGCGGACACAACGAGTTTGGAAGAGTCATCCTTCCCTATAAGAGCGTGAAACATCAATAAGACAAAGAAGATGAAATACAATAAGTAAGGAAAAAGGAATACTCACTAAGCTCTACTCGTCTTCATCTGATCTAATCTCCTTGGTGTCCTCAGTAGCTGCGTTCATAGGATCATCCTGCTGCACTCCCTGATCTCCACTGTAGACTCCACCTCTCCTAGTGTCCTCAAAACCAAAACGGTCATATAAGAAATTTCCCATCTCCTCAATGTAGTTTCCCAGTCTTCAACATCGTGGTGTACATGATACATGGAGTCAGTCTTCTCCATGCGCCGCTTCTGACGATACATCTGAGCAGAGAGAGCTTGAAACCCTGGGTCATGGGCACTAGGTCATCCTCCACTAGGTATGTGAGAAGAGCCTCCAGCATGATAGGAAGAATCTGCAGCATGTTGGGAAGGTGAATCTGTACCCATCTCAAATGGGTCATCTCTTCCACCCCAGGTGCGTGGTCGTGGCACAGAGTCCAAAGGTGGTGCGAAGGCAGCCTCTGCATCGCTCGATGAAAGCTTCCAATTTTCTTGATTCTTAACTATAGTCTTCTCAACGTGGGGTAGGGGTAGAGTAGGTGCTCCAGGTCCTAGAACCAAACAAAATATATCCCCCTCTCTAACAATCATCCTTATAGCTATGCAAGACTCAATATCTAATCTTGCATTCCCTTTAGCCACTTCAACTCCATAAGGCTCTATATTCAAATGAAGGGCTATAGGAGTGATCAAACACCCTATCAAAATTGCCCCTTTCTTAGCTCGGGCAACCTTATCCATGTGCTTGATAAGAAAGAAAGCTACATCAACTGGATATCCATGTAACATCCCCCATAAGAAATATAACTCAGATTGACGGACCATGCCGTCACTATCTCCTCTCCAAAAAACTGTGTGGGCCAAAACTCTATGTACATATTTGATACAAGGATTCAAAATCTTCAAAGCACGAGCTGAGACTGCAGAAAAGTGATTTTCACTAGTGATTTGGTTCCAGAAAATATTCTCTATGAAACCCACTGGTACTTGGGTGTATCCTCCTGATGATAAGTGAAAGATGGTCCGGATGTCTCTCAAAGTAAGTTTCCTTTCAATGTTGGCTAATCTGAAAATAATTTCTCCATCAGCATGTTGGTTAGTGAACTCATCAAGCCCCATATCCAGACTACTCAAAAACTCCAAAACCAAGGGAAGATACGTGGGCGGTGTCATTTGGAAAAATTATTTTGCCCTTATTTGGTTGAACATCCAGAAGACATCATCATAAAGGCCTAGTGCCTCCAACGTGCGTCGACCCGCATACTTGGTATTCACAACTCTCCTAGCCACCAATTGGTTGTATCTAGCCTCTTGAATTTCATCCCTAAAAATGATGCCATAAGGATTCGGTGGGGTAGAAGACTTAGCTAGTCCCTTGCCTCTTCTTTTTGAAACCACAGCTTTGGTTTTGGGTGCCATTCTGAATACAAGTGTTGAATTAGGGCTGCAACTGAAATTATAGCACAATATAGCAAAAAAAAAAAAGTCGAGTTCTATTAGAAATCATATACAGCCTCTTCAGAAATGAACATCTTCACTCAACAAGCATCATAAGAACAAGAATAAGTGAAATCCAAGCTTAAACCCAAAATTTTAACTAGAAAAGATGGGGGCGAAACAGTAACTTGAAGAATACATGATTTATCTCGTTTGAAGCTCAAAATCTGATGTAGGGGGGAAGCGTGGAGTAAAACTACTAATGTAAAAGTCAATTATTTATTTTGGGATTTTTGAAAAAAAAAAGTCAAAATTCAGAATGCAGCAAGAAAATAGCTATTAGATTTCCTGGGCAACTTTAATCATTTACAAAACTACTTGAACTAGTTTTGAAATAATGGGGGCAGAGACCACAGGCCAAGAAGGCACAAGTGGAGTCTACAAGTGCCATAGACGAAGGCTCGAAGGCTCACAAATAAGCTAGCATGGTCACTTTCAAAGCTAGCTCAATAAATAAGTATTTCAAGTTATGCTCAAGACACCTTCCAAATAAAAGTTGCTGCATACTCAAATCAATTCCACAATCATGACAAGCGTTCACGCCAAGCAATGGAGGAGAGAATCTCAGATGCAAATCAGCCAATCAAGCACAACGCTTATCTCATCAAGCCAACGCTGCAAAGAAAGGAAACTTGCAACGTTCGCCAACAAGGAAAGCTCAACGTCTCCTTGCAGCCACCTTCGCTCAGCCCATAAGGAAAGCTTCAACGTCTCCATGCTGCCCAAGAAAGGAAGTTGCAACATTCACCAGTAACGTCTCCAAGCTTCAATGTTCACAAATATCACCTATATGTAACTCTCGCTCGCACCATTGTAAAGCAGATTATTTGAATGAATGGAAATAGTTTCTTTCGATGAATCGGATGTCTCCTTTCTTATTCTTCTCTGAGGTGCTTGTGTCACCTAGCTTTCCCCTCTCCTCCTTCTAGGGCCGAGCCCCTCCCTCTTCCCTTATTCTCTAATTCTTCCGCCTCCCGAAACCAAGCTTTCTAGCCACGCGTGTTCCAGGATTTCCAGAATTTCGCGACCTCACCACCGGACGAACGCCGACGAGTCCTCCTCTGCTCCCGCGCAACATCCCCTGTTCCAGATTTCCCCTTTGCAGCCTACTTGAGTCTCCTATTTGCTCTCCATATTAATCTGTCTAGCCTTCTTGATGTAGGATTTTAATGCACTCCGACAAGCCTCCACCTCCATTCTTTGGTGCTAATAGCAAGCCTGAATCTTGTTCTACCCGATGGAGTAGTTTGATGAAACCCAGATTCATTAGATCTTCCTAAGACACCTTAGAACTTTTGATATCTGATACATTCATGCATCTGTTTTAAAACTAATCTGATTAGTGTTTTTCGTGCAGGTGCTTTAAGCAATCGGTGGAGCAAAAGTCTAGAACCTTGACGTGACTACGAAGAACACATTTTGTTCCATCATTTGGAGTAGTCCACATGAATCCAGACTCAATAGATCAGCCAATGATACATAGCATTTTTGCTATCTGAATAACTTCTGCCGTTCTTTCAATCCAGTAATTTGACTAGGCTACTTTGTGCAGGTATTTTAAGAATTTGGCGCAACTACAATCTTGGCGCTTGGCACAGAAATGAAGTACACATGTTGTTCTACCACTTGGATGAGTATAGCTGACTTCAAACTCATCAAAGCAACATAGGAGACCTGCCAACTTTTGAATAATAATACAAATCCTGCAACTGTTTGATTGAATATTCTGATTAGCTCACTTCTTGCAGATATTATAAATTTCTGACATATCATCACCGTATAATATTTATGTCATTCAAAAGAACTAGTTTTGTTCTACATGCTAGTTTAATCGGTTTGAATTTTTGATTTATGGATTTTCTTGCAACATATGTCTACTTTTTGTAAATGATTAAAGTTGCCCAGGAACTCTAATAGCTATTTTCTTGCTGCATTCTGAATTTTGACTTTTTTTTCAAAAATCCCAAAATAAATAATTGAATTTTACATAAGTAGTTTTACTCCATGCTTCCCCCCTACATCAGTTTGGTATCATAGCAAGTTTGTGGGCAACTCTTGTGTGCTCACACGATCCTTGCTTAACTCTTTGCACAAAAAAAATTTATTTGTTTTGTTTTATGTTTTGTTGCTTTCATTGCTTTTGCATTCTAGTTAAGTATTTGCTATTTACTTGCAATTGAAAAAAAGTTTGATTGCTTTTCATGTTTCATTGTTCATATCATTTAGTTTGCATACTTTTGCTATTTGATAAAAAAAAAAAGTAGGGGTCTCTATGGGCAACTTAGGGGTAATTTGACTCTTAGACAAGTCAACTATGGGTTCCTTAGTTGGAATGCTAGACTCAAGTTCGGGACTTGTGGGTATGGGCCCTAAATTTGAATGTGGAAGTATGGGTTCCACCTGAGGGTTTGGTTCAACATGGTTTGCCCCTTGAGTTTCACATGTGTTATCTAGGCTTGTTTTAGTTCCCATGGTAGAATCTAATGTTTGTACAGTCTCTTGAGAGTTTGAGGGAGTAGGTACCTTAGGGGTTTTAGGTTTGGACCTCTTGATCTTAATCTTTGGGTTTTGGCACCTTAAGACATATGAATCATCTTGCCTTTGGTAATACCCATTGACATCATATAACCAAGGTTCTCCTAGATGGTATGTACCTTCTAAGGGTAAGACATAACACCAAACTTCTAGTAGAATGGTACCTAACAAAATAGGAACTAGGCACATATGGTTCACTAAGGTTTTGGTTACATCATCCCTACTAATGGTGTAAGGGTCTAGGTTAGGCTCAGTGGTAAGGCCAAATCTATCAATGGCACTAGGGGTTATGAAATTGAAGCCTATGGATCCATCTATGGCTACCTTACACATCCTCTCTTTCATTTTGATGTAGGTATGGAAAAAATCATTCCTAAGGGTGATCCTATATGTTGGGAGTCTCTCTAGGTATTGGCTGTGGTTTTCCTCTTGAGTTTCACATGTCACCTCTGGACTTGTTTTAGTCTCTAATGTAGACTCTGAGGTTTGAGCAAGTTTTCGTTGGAGTGGTTGGCTTTGTGTTCTAGGTTGGTCAAGTACTTTCCTATATGTTGCCATAATATGTTGTTCTACCATACTAGCTATTTGGAAAGCTTCTTCTATTGTGTGTATGGGGTAGTAGGTGAGACCTCTCTTAATCTCAAAGTTAAGACCATCTATAAACCGGTTACGCACAACCCAAGAATGTTCTCTAGCTCTACTCCTATGGTTGAGGGTCTTAAACTTTAGAATGTATTCAGCTACAGCTGTGTTCTCTTGTGTAAGAAGTCTTTCAGGAAGAGAGGAAGGATCATATTTTTCCCTGAGTTTATGAAGCATGTCATCCCATCTCTCAATGGGTAGCATATTGTCTCTTTCCAAGGTTTGTTCAACAGTGGTCTAGTAATATCTAGCAGATTCTTGTAAAAGTAACTTGGTGAACCTAACTTTGCAATGTTCAGGCATGGCAGTAAAATAGAAATAATGCTCAAGTTTTGTTGACCAATCATTAAAATCCTTAGGGTTAAGAGAACCACTAAAGATAGGGGGTTGGAGTTTAGTGGCCATGAGATGTTTTGAAAACACAATATAACCTTTTGAAAAATAGAGCTCCTTAAGATTTCAAAAATGATTTCAGCTAGTATGAAAAGATATATCTGAGAATAAACAAACTAGCATGCAAAACAATAATCAACTAAACATAAAAGCACATAGAAGTTTTTTTTTTCTAGCAAATAAATTAACAAACATGCAAAAGCAACTAAACATTAGAGCATATAGTTTTTTTTTTGTTTTTTATGCAAACAAACTTCAACAAGCAAATAACTTATAATATGCAAACAAAATATCAAGTAAGAACTAAATGTGAAAGCATGTAATTTTTTTGTTTTTATTTAAATGCAAACAAACTATTAAGAACAACTAAGCATGAAAGCACAAGTTGAGAATGATTTTTTTTTATCAAATAAACAGCAAATTACTAACATGTAAACTAAAAACAAAGAATCACGAAAGCATGTATTTTTTTTTATGTAATGAGCAAAGCAAAGGATCGTGTGGGCAGACAAGAGTTGCCCACAAACCGGCTCTGATACCAAGCTAATGTAGGACGGAGGCATGTGAAAATGCAACAAAAAAAAAATTCAATTATTTGTTTTTTTATTTTTTAGAATAAACATCAAAATTCAGAAACAGCAGAATTCTAGGCAACAAAGATATTCAGTTAAGAAAAGTTCATATGCCTTGGAGAAAAATCCATATATCAGAAATTAGAACTGACTAAACCAACATATAGAACTAAATTAGTTCTTTTGAATGGTATCAAAATTATAGAGTTCAGATTTGTCGGACAAGAAGGGCATCTGCAACAAACAAGATACTTAGTTTAGTAAATGAGAGAATATCAGAAGTTAATCACTCAGCATAATTTGTCATATAGCGTAGGATGATCCAGTGACATTTCAATGGGACCAACTCTTCCAAATGGTAGAATGAATCACGTTCTTCCTAGATGTGCCATAGGTCTGGGTTTGCAACTCTTCCAAACTCATTAAATTCCTGCAAGAAGAAGATTAATCAGATTAGTTTTTAGAACAATTACAGGAGTTAATCAAATATGAAATTTTCTGATGCTTTTGAGGTTGATCGATTGTCACTTCAGTTGGATCGACTCGTCCAACTAGTAGAGCAAGATGATTTCTTCCTATTGACACCAAGGATCAAGATTTTGGTGGCGCCGATTGCTTAAAATACCTGCGAGAACAAACGTAATCAGATTAGCAAACAAGAAGTTGAAAGTAGGAAACATAAGGACATCTGAAATAGAGGAGGCGCGCGAGTGGATCAGGGGTCGTCGGCAATCGTCCGGTGGTGCACGATCGCTGGACCTGCTACTACTGAAGGCATATATGATTGATGAGAGGGCGTGGCCGGAGTTTGGGGATGAAAGATGGCCGGCCAGAGGAGATCGACAATGAAAGGCGGGATTAGGGCGGAGGCAGCATGAGAACAGGGGATGGTGCGCGAGTTGCAGGGCTCCTCGCCAGACGGCCGGTGATGCACAGATGCCAAACTTGTTACGGTTGGGAGTTGCTGTGGTGATGGCGAACAGATGGCTGGAGTTTCAGGTCGAGTGGTGGCCAGTCGGAGGAGGGCGACGATGAAAGGCGGAAGTGAGGTGGTAGTCTAGCGAGAATTGAGGAATCGAACATAAGTTCAATTCCGGTGATCGGACGGGTGGATGGGCGGATGCCGGCGGTTGTGGCTTCGTCTTGGGAAGGATGAGTGATGGCCGGAGTTTTGTGAGGATCCGACCGATGGATTGTCAGCGGCAAACTCACAAACTTTCGAAAAAAAAAACCTGGAACTGTTGCGGCTAGGAGATTGAACTTGTGAGGAAGAAGAGAATGGAGGAGAGTGAAAGAGGGGAGGAAGGGCTCGGCCCTAGAAGGAGAAGAAGAAGGAGAACATCCGATAGAAGAGGAAGATTACTAGAAAACTATTTCATTACTCAAATTCATCAAAATCTGTCTGTTCGATTACAATGTTGCGTGAGAGAAATGTATAATGTGAAGCTTGGAGACGTTGCTGCGGAACATTGAGGTTTCCTTGCTGGGCGAATGAATGTGGCTGGAAGGAGACGTTGCTATTTCCTTTCGTAGGTTGTTTCCATCTATTGAGCGCTAGCATGAAGATGAGCGTTGGATGAGATCTGGTGCTGATTTGGAGTGGGCGCAAATGCAAGCATGGAGATGAGCTTTCGATGAGATCTGGTGCTGATTTGGTGTGGGTGCAAATGCGAGTTCTGATTTATGCGGTGCAGCAACTTCTTCCTTGCTGAGCTTGAGTTTCTTCAAGGTGTTGAAGTAGTTATTTTTTTATTTACTGGACTAGCTTTAGCAGTGAGCTTGCTAGCTTATTCAAGAGCTTCCGGGCCTTACAAAAAAGATATCATTTAAGAACAGTAGCTATGCTTTGTGGAAAAATCCATAGATCAAAAAATCAAAATGATTAAGCCACATTTCAGACAGTGATTTGATCTTTTTAGAAGTATCAAAGTTATGGAATGAGGATATCTCAGGCAAGAATAACTTCTGTAACAAAATGGCTAGGTAGATTAGCAAATAAAACTGGTACGGAAGTTTATCATAATTGAAATGTTGCAATGTCTTTCTGGTCGAGCCCTTGGATCTTGAGTCGGATCGACTTATCTGGCTGTTAGACAAAGTTTAGTACATCCCTTTTGTACCATAGTTTATAATTTGTAGTGCACCAAATTTTTAAAGTACCTGCAAGAAATACACTAAGAAGATTAGTACAGAAAAACCAATGCAGATGTTAATCAGATATGAAAAGTTGGTGTGCTTTTGATAATGATCCATTGTCGCTTCAGTTGGATCGACTCATTCATATGTTAGAGCAAGGTGAGTTCTTCCTATTGACGCCAAAGATCAAGATTTTGGTGGCGCCGATTGCTTAAAATACCTGCAAGAACAAATGTAATCAGATTAGCAATTAGGAAGCTGAAACAGGAAATGTATGGAGATCTAGAACAGGGGATATGCGGGAGCGGAGCAGGGTTCGTCGGCGTTCGTCTTGTAGTCAACGATCGCCGGACCTGTTTTGATTGGAGGTTACTTTGAAGATGGAAAAGTGGTGGCCGGAGTTTGGAGGCGGACGGTGGCCGGTCGGAGGTGGAAGACGTTGAAGAGAAAAATTAGAGCGGAAGGCTGGCAAGAACAGGGGAAGTGCACGAGCAGGACAGGGGGCATCGCCGAACGTTTGGTGGTGCACGAAGTCAAAACCTGCTACAACTAGAAATACTCATGATTGTGGCAAAGATGTGGCCAGAGTCTTGGGTCGATCAGTGGCCTGGCGGAGGAGAACGACGCTAGGAAGCGGAACTAGGGCGGAAGGCTGGCGAAATAGAGGATCTGATTCGGAGTTCGATTCCAGTGATCGGAGAGGCGGATTGGTGGATGCCGGTGGCTGAAGCTTCATCCTTCGTAGGAGAGGTGATGAACGAAGTTTCGTAGAGATCCGGCCAATGGATCGTCGGTGGCGAGCTTCCAAATTTTCAGAAATCTGGAAGTTGGCTGAGTTGTGCGGATGATTGCAGTGGGCCGGAGAGTTAGAAGGAGAGAAGGAGAAGAAAGGAGACATCCAATTCATCGAAAGAAATTATTTCCATTCATTCAAATAATCTGCTTTACAATGGTGCGAGTGAGAGTTACATATAGGTGATATTTGAGAACGTTGAAGCTTGGAGACGTTGCTGGTGAATGTTGCAACTTCCTTTCTTGGGCAGCATGGAGACGTTGAAGCTTTCCTTGTGGGCTGAGCGAAGGTGGCTGCAAGGAGACATTGAGCTTTCCTTGTTGGCGAACGTTGCAAGTTCCCTTTCTTTGCAACGTTGGCTTGATGAGATAAGTGTTGTGCTTGATTGGCTGATTTGCAGCTGAGATTCTCTCCTCCATTGCTTGGCGTGAACGCTTGTCATGATTGTGGAATTGATTTGAGTATGCAGCAACTTTTATTTGGAAGGTGTCTTGAGCATAACTTGAAATACTTATTTATTGAGCTAGCTTTGAAAGTGACCATGCTAGCTTATTTGTGAGCCATCGAGCCTTTGTCTATGGCACTCGCAGACTCCACTTGTGCCTTCTTGGCCTATGGTCTCTTCCCCCATCAAAATCACTCCAAAATCAGTCAAAATTTTCCAGAAACAAACTAGGAAGAGTCGATTGTCTTCTAAGGAGTAAATGAGAACAAAAAATTTTGGAAATCGACCAAGAAACGGAAAGAAACAAGGAAAAGGGCGGAAATCTTGCAAAACTTGCCAAAACAAAAAAATCGGGCAAGAAAATACCAGATCGACGGCCGGAACTAGACGGGAAGGGTCGTCGGTGAGCTCTGAAGGTTGGAGAAGGTCGGAAGCTCGAGGTCGGCGCAAGAGAGTGGAGGAAAACCCTAAAACACGATATAAGAACCCTAAAAACGGCAGAGTAAATCGTGTGGGCTGACAGAATTACAACCGTAATTTCTATTACGGCGGTGCCGTAATG
>JANTFE010008001.1:27953-38484 GCA_027562315.1 Costus pulverulentus
TTGATCAATGAAACATACATGCGATCATTGAAACCCAAGCTTCCGCAATGAAAAATTTTACACATGCGCCTATTAGGGTTTCGCTCCCCCTTGAAGGGGACTTTCATTATCATATTAAAATTATCTTAACAAAATAAAAGTCATCTAATTATAAGAAATTAAGGGGATTATACCTCATGTCCTATGAAGTGTTTAAGCTAGCATAGTTGAAGAATTACAATAAAACATTGTTTCAAATGATTAGAAATCAAAAGGAAAGAGGAAATCAAATAACAGCACGACTATAATGAAAATTACAGTTGTAATTTTACTCTAGAAGGTGCAATGAACAGTGCTGGCGACGCTTCCTTTGTCAATTTCTCCTCCGATCGATCCCCTTTTGCTCTGAAAATTCTAGAGTATGTTTTCTTCCTCTAGGCGCAGCTTCCCCTCAAATTTCTCAACCGGAGATGCACTATACGCTTCCCGGCAGTGAAACCTAGGGCAACGGTTCAAATCTTGATTTCTCTCTCGATCGTGGATGAAAATTAGGGCTTTTCGTGTGTGTCTCCTCTTTTCGATCTCCTCAGTATTTTCCTTTTTACAGATCTCAAATTGATGGTCTAGATCATCCGAAATCATTCGCGCAAGAATCGGGCTTCAAAAATATCCATGAAACTCGGCTATCCAGGTTATAATTATGGCCGTGTTTTTTATTACGGTAGTGCCATAATTTCAGCAAAGTTTTTTGTATAGAAATTGACTAGGATTACGGCCTGTGATATCCATTACGGCAGTGCTGTAAACTCATCAAATCCCTCGAATGAAAAATCTCTCGAAATTACGGCCCGTAATATGGATTACGGCAGTACCGTAATATCTACAAAACTTTCTATTCAAAATTCACCTCAAATTACGGCAGTGCTTCAAAATTACGGTAGTGTCGTGGTTTGTTCTGTAGGTTCAGTGAAACCATGGTACCATAATATTAATTATTGTCCTGCCGTAATTTAGTTTGAGGCTTCAATTCTTTATAGAAATTGATATGTAATCTCTTCGTGATGATGGGGATTTATCTATGCATCTGAATTTGCTTGAAAATGACTTAAAACTATCTTTTACTTGAAATTCATCAAAAACCAGAAAAGATATAGATTCTGTAATATTTAGTAAATAAGGCATAAAAATAAACAGAAGCATGAATATGATAAAAAAAACCCATCAAATTACACAAAATTTACTATAAATTTTCGTGTCATCATAGTGGAGACCATCCTTTAATATTTTTTTTTAACAAATACTAGAACTTATGTGGAAAAAACCTCTTTCCGCTTGGAGATTCATTGTTCGGGAGAAGATATACATCATAAAACATAAAATGATAATGGTTGTGGAAAAAAAATCATTAATCAAAACCACAGTTATCGTATCAATTAAAAATAAGCAGCAAGAAAAGAACGATTACTTAAACTATGATCATTCATTAGGTACTGGTTACTAAAGTTAGACATTAGAGAAACCAGGTCCATACAAGGCGTCAAACAACCTTGCAAATGGGTCTGCTAGCAGATGAAACCAAGTCCTACAGTTAGTTTAGTTCAGAGTAAGAGAAGTGACAAAGAAAAATGGAACAAAGCTGTATAGACGGGCATACTACTGCCAACATCCATGTAACTCAAGTTAGCAAATACTTGATACTGAAGACTCGACAAGAAAGGGCAAAATGATAGCCAGAAGTAGTAAATCATAAATTCTATACAACCAGAACCACTGGTGTTGGTGTTAATTCTTCAGCTGGTTTAATGGCCCTTGGGGCCTCTGGCGTAGCATCTGCTGCTAAGGGAGGAGAGGACCAACTGAACCCATTGGATGACTTCGTATAGTGGAACTCGATCTGAAGGCGGTGGTGCAAGGGAGCGGATAAAATCCGCCCGTTCTTGATATCGGCTTGCAGTTCCCTAACCGGAATCAGTGCCAAGAAGCTCTTAATATACTCCTTGCATGACTCCTTTCCCCTGCACACAATATCCCCCTCTACTGCAGCATTTCCTTTTTCTTCATCCAAGCACTCGACAATACCATTTTCTCCTGGTGCGGTCTCACTGTTAACAATCTTGCTATCGCTGGTCACCCTGGGAATCTTACGAATGGATGTGCTATCATCAAACTTTAGAATGTACGCCTGTTGGCATCCCTCGTAGAGCCGCTCACCAAGCGTGTCTATTATGTAGTAAGCATCG
Organism: Costus pulverulentus; assembly: GCA_027562315.1. Classification (NCBI taxonomy): domain Eukaryota; kingdom Viridiplantae; phylum Streptophyta; class Magnoliopsida; order Zingiberales; family Costaceae; genus Costus; species Costus pulverulentus. Next base: position 30,173 of record JANTFE010008001.1, read on the forward strand.
TGTTCAACCTTGAGGATAAAGAAGTGATCATTCCAACTTACTATATATAGCTGAGGCCTTCTGTCGCTTGAGCATTCTGAACTAGTTCGGCTGATCTCATCCCACATGTCATCAAAGGACATAGCTTCATGCAAAAAGTCAAAGTCTCGGTTACAGTCACTAACTTCAGGATGGAAGAATCCGATTAAAGATTTCCCTGAAATCACGGAAAGAGGTCGAATCTTTGCTTGGATAACTGTCTCAAGGTCAAAATGCTTGTCAGGAAAACGTTCACGGTATGCCTCATTCTCATAAAGGTTCCTCCACTCGAGCGAGCCTTCTCGTATGAGACAATCAAACTGAGACTTGATAGGCATAATATGTTGATTGCTGTGAAACCAGTCAGCTATGACAGCAACTAGAACCGTGCATGCACTCTCACCAGATGCACGCTCACTCCTCTGGTCAATAGACGCAAAGAAGACCTGTGCATCAAGCTTCATATGACCATCACGGCTAACGATCGCCTTTGATTCCCAGCTGCCTATGACAAAGCAGTCATCACCAAAATCAGACACCGAAGATCGGTTTACAGCACCATCATCATCGCCTTTATGCCTCTGCAAGAAAATGATGCATTCTTAACTTCTCTTCCAAATATTATGTAATCAAATAAAGGAAACATAACGGTGAACAATCTACAAACCATTCAACGAGCTTTGCCATACATATACCAATAATGCTAAAGAGATTTATGGAAGATAGAATAGCAAATATGGACATTTAGAGAAACATACGCTTGCAGAGTGAGATTCATCAGAGGAACTCAGCAGCCGTCGATCATAGTCAATGTCATCACCTCCCTCTTCATATGCCTTCTTTAGCAGTGGCTCCCCTTTTGCCTTAGGAGATCCAAATATCAGCTTCCTTTTTCTCCAAGGAAGGATACTTCTCTTTGACGTTGAAAGTTCTGGAACAGATGACAATTTATCCTCTATATGTGAACAACCAACATCAGATCTTCGATGGTTGTAATAGACCCAATCCTCATACTCGCCTTCCATCCTCACCTCATAGCCAATGTTGTTAACAGAAGCTAATTTACCATAACTAAATGAATTCCTAACTTTACTATCCTCTTTGCTCTCTCCTATTACTTCATCAAGATCATCATCAGGAGAGTCCGTATCAAATGGGTAAGAATATTCAGCATCCTCACTCCTGGAAGAGCACCTTCCCTCACTACCATCATCTTCTAGACATGTCTTCTTAGGTTTCCTTGTTGACACAAGCTCAGTCAAAATTTTCACCTTTTTCAATCCAGCTTTAAGGGCAGAAAGCTCATCTTTCTCAGATGGGAGGACAACTCCAGATGAAGGTGACAAGGGAATGGTAACTGGCCTCTGCATCATATCAGGCGAGTCTTGGGAAGCTCTCAATTCCAATATAGTAAGAGCTAACTGCAATGAACATATTCACATGTCTGTAAGTTTGTACTGTATTAAATGATAAATAAGGAGCGTAAAAAAACAAGGGTCTGAAAAGTAAAAGAGGGAGCTGCTGAGCATGGGTAGATGGAGGAATGTGTGAAACGGATTGAGGTCTGACTTTCATTGGTGCAAAAGAAACAAAACATCTAGCAATGTGTTCAAGTAAAATAAGAACTTCTAGTCTCAGGTACCACATGGACTGTGTAATGTTAAACAAAAATCACAAGTAATGTGCCATCTACGATCAAAATTTGTGAGAAAGTTCTCAACATACATGAAGAGAGAGATGAGACTCTGAGGCTCCAGATATTTGCAATGGAAGGCTGAGATCAATCTCCTGCTCAGCATTAGAAATAAACTCTGATATGTTGATTGAAGCCATTCCGAGAAGAGTTTCCTTGTTCTTGGCGACATTATTCAAGACCTAGGCCAAAAGGAAATCAGTTTAGCTCCTCCAAATTGAACTAAACTTAGGAATAGGCTTTCCAACAAAAAAGGAAATGAACAAAAGATGATAGAAATATACTAACAATTTTACAGGCACACACGTTTATGTGCCAACAAAAGCGCAGGCAAATTACTCCTAGAAATTGGTGACAGTAAAGCAGACCAAGTTCAAAGGGTACTTAGGTTATTTACTTTCCAAAATAAGTTGAATAATGTTATACATGTAAGGTTATAGAACACTGAATTAAAATATTATAATTAAGTTTATATTTGTTCTATCACCCATATTACACTTGCAGGTACGATCTAGACAAACGAAGGTCCTTTTTTTTTTTTGTACAGGAGAGAAGCTTAGAGATTATAGCATCCACTATACCAATATACGTGTTTGCATATATGTCAAAAATTGGCACAGATTTAGAAATTTTAACAAATATGTAAAAGCTAAAAACCTGAATTCTTAATTCGAAAGAAACCTAAAAGAAAACAGGCAGTACATGTTGTTAGGCCAAATTAGAGACTGAGAAGATAGTTGACTTTCTAAGAAAGCAATCAGCACTCTCTAGCTAAAGATACAAATTTTGAAATTATATGAAAACACAAAAATACAATTGATAAAGAAAATCGGGTCTACAATATCAAATAAATAACAAGGGATTCACATTAAAGAATCAATATTTCCTTCAAAACTCCCAAAACCAAAAAGGGAAATGTTTGAATCAGAATAAAAGAGAAGCAATCCAAAAATATTTGAAACAAGATTAAATTGCACAGATCTCCTTTCAAAATGAAATATTTTCTTACGAAAATATACAATATCTTCGTAAAGTCTTAAACTTGCACAAAATTCCCTTAAACTACATTAAACTCTACTCTATGACACTAAATGCCCTTATGAATAAAAATATGTCATAGACATGAGAATGGGGACAAGGCATTTTAGGAGTACAGTTCCCTCCGCGTGATGGAAGAGTGGATCAAGATAAATGCGAAGAGGATTTTTTTTTTTCTCATACCCACCGAAAGCACCTCGTTGAATATTTTAAAATATGGCAGGTTGGGATTTAACAAAGAAACAGGTAAACATTAAATAATAAAAAACATAAAATATAGAAAATTTTGAAAACATGTGGAACTAGATAAGACAAGTCCTACATTAAATACTTATTCTTATATCATATTATGAAGAAGCTATAGTGTTTAATCATGGAAAAATGGAGCACAAATGAGCTAGGCAAGAAGCGAAAAAAAAAATATCATTCATAGATAAAAATTGCATGCATAAATAAATAATATGGCTTTTTTTTAATCTAGAAATAGTTAAATGCATTAATTAGATGAATTGGAAAAAACTAATGATGTAAAAATTATAACCTTTAAAGAATATTTATAAATGTTTAACTTTAAATGGGCAGATACGCAGTTTCCAAAGGTTTATATGTATCCGCTTGAATCAATATTTCATGGTGCAATCGTCCAATGTTTATAGTAAACGGATTCTCTTTTTTCTACTATATATAATTAGAAGATTCCTTAGTTAATGAAAAGAAAAACAAAAGACAAATAATGGTCTACAAAATGGGAGGGAATCAACAAAATTTGAAGCACGAAGAGAAGACTAAAAAACGATTCTAAACCACTAACACTTGAGAACGGGAAATTGCAAAGTTGGACAAAACACATATATGCTTAGGTGAAAAGAAAACGACCAAACAGGGGGCAAATTCATAGAATCCCTAAATTTCTAATCAACAATCGAAGTAAATTCAAAGCAGTACATGGTTAAGAGAGAAAAAAAAACCCAGAAAGCCACATTTATTTCGATAAGCATCGGCCAATAGTCCAAGCCCAGAAAATCTAAAATAGTACGAAACTTAAAAATCTGGTTACGAACCCTAAAGATCCCAATTGCGAGACAACAGCGGAGAAAAAAACCAACTGGACAAAAGGGAACAAGAAGCAGTAGCAGCAGAAAGATGAGAAGGGCGTTTTTACTCACATTGAACACCTTAAATGCGATCTCCCATGGATGGAACGCGGTCTCCCTGTGAGCAGTCAGGGCACAGAAAGTCTCAAATTCCTCATTCCACTCTACCACATCCCCGTCGCGAACCTCCTCCGTCCGCGTTCGGTTCCTCCTCGCCGTCTTCCTCAAGGAGCTCAGCGCCACCTTGGGCCCCTTCCACCTGACCTCGGCAAGCAACTTCTTCCCCGTCACCGCCGCCGCTGTCTCATCTCCAGCGCTAGCGCTCACCCCTTCAATCCTGCGCACCAGCAACCTTAACTGAAACTTCTTCGACAACAGCAGCGGCCAAGGCCGCCATCGCATCATCCTTGTGACCATCCCTATCACGTATCAAACTCTTGCAATACCAAATCCTAGTCCTAGCAGCAGAAGCCAAATCCGAGACGGGGACAGCAAGAAACCGTCCGGAGTGGTGAAAAGAAGCGAAATCTCCACCAAATTGACCCCAAATTCCCGAGAAAAACCGCAGCTTTCAACCAAAAAAAGAGGAACGAGTGGAGCGATCGGCAGAGTAGGGAAGAAAGTGAAGGCTTTTGGCGGAGTTTTGCGGTTGATTGAGAAATGGGGGAAAGAGCAGAAACAAAAAGTGCGGCGAATATACGAAGAAAAGGTGTGGCTATATATAAATGGCTTGCTTATGGGTTGCCTTCTCCGAAGCCGCGGCCGGCGTTACGCTGTCGTTAGTATTTTCTTATGCTTCCCGACGAATAGAATAATTACAGAATAACGTCTCATTTATTTAACGGTGACGGAATCATCAGTTGTCTGTGTTTCGTTTTACCATTTAGCCCTTATAATTAAAAATATTAGATTGTCTGTGTTTCGGAATTACCATTTAGCCGTTAAAATTAAAAATAATAGATCGGCAGGGAGTATATTCGGATTACAATGTCTACCCGTATCGGATAATCATATCCACATGAGATTTTTAAAAATTTTATTAATTACAATTTATACTATTGGCAATAATTTTATATTATTTATACAATTGGTATTTGGATGATATTATACTTAGGTGTTCTTATATTATACTTGTATTTCACTTTCAAGATTTATGTATTTCATTCTATTTATATCTAAATGTTGTTTCTCTCTTCTTCTATAAAAATTGTGTCTCCGTTCTGTTGAATGGAATCCACGATGGAAAGGATGAAAAGTATAATAAATCTAGATAGCTTTTTATTTAAATTCATTGTACTTTCTATCATTTTTATCATAGATTTCATTCAACAGAATATAGCCTGAAAAAATTTTATTATACTTACATCGTTAAGCTTGAGAAATGGAGGCAACCATGGAAAAATTTTATAGATAAGGTGCCGCTACCTATTTGTTTTTTTAGGGGGAAGAATGGTGAAATCACGATCCATCTAGGTGATGATCCCTAACGAGAAATATTTTTTACCATTATAAACAAATTTCTATCATATATAAAAATACTTTAAAAAATATAAAAAATATAAAAATATTATATTAAATAAGAATAAAAATTATATTAAACTAAATTTCTATCATCCTATATAAATTTTTATCATCTTACATTAAATGTCTACCATATTATATAATCCTATTTAAAATTCTAGACATACTGATCTGCTCAGAAAATGCGCCCGGCAACCATGGACTACCTCCCGTTTGGCAAGTTCCTCGGTCAATTTTTCTTCCTCATTATGCTTTGACACTAATATGGTACCTCCACTTTCACTTTTAACTTTTTATCAATTCATTAATGCTATTTTTGGAAACCCCTAGATATTTTAAGGGGTTGGATTCAATATTTCCCTTTGGAAGCTCATCCTTCAATCGTATTTCTTAGAATGATATGTCTTAGCACCTATAAGGTTTCAAATGCTTGACCTTCCCTCGGAATATTTTAATAGAAAGAAGAAGTTTTCCTTGTTACTTTGATGCTAAGTAGATCCCTTTAGGTTCCATAATATAGTGAGCCTAAAGTGAGGCGGCTTTGTTAACATCTATATTGATCTTGATTTATCTTGGCCCCTCAAGGGAGACAACTTGTAGCCTAGCGGAAGGTGTTGTCTAGGTTCTTCAGTAAGATGACATGTAATAGGTATCTTTCCTTGTAGCCATTTTAATTAAAGGAATGTTGAATATCTATCTAGGTCAACAAAATTATTAGAATAGAAAAAAAAATTAATGAGTGGTTGAATGTTTCTTTTAATACTAACTCACATTTTTAACATCTCTTCTTCCTTAGTAGGTGGAGGATAATAAGACTTATGAGTATACATCTAGAAAACAAAATGTCATTACCTCACCTTACTAACACCTCTAGACTCTAGTTGATTGGACCAAGTAGTCATTTCACCAACATGATTAGACCCATCCACTATAAGAAATTCAACAAGATCATCTTTGGGGCAATAGGAGGCAATTCATGCCAAGTCTAACATTACATAATTGATTATGGTATATGGCTATGGATAGGTCTTTCTAGTGAGGTGTTTACATATGATGTAACACACTCCCTAAGGCATTGGATCATACTACCAAGGGATGGGAGTTAGTGGAAATATGAAAGTTAGGATTGAAGGTATAGTAAGATTCTTGAGCAGTAAAATAATAAATAAATTAGATAACATAATCTAAAATATATGGCTATACAGAAAAAAAGCCACAATGATCTTGTGGAGAATTTATAAAAATGTCATTTATGTAAGAATTGCTTAAGTATTTTAAAGAGTGGATATATATGACATGTGGTTTGGAATCGATCCATAATTATTTTATAAGTATAGAGTGAGGTGGAGATAAAACTTCATAAATGTCAATAAGTTATAATGTTGCATGTAGACTATAAAAAATTAAGTTAAGAGTACTCAATTGGACTCAACCACTTAGAGTAATTAGTCTTGAAAGTTCACTCAATTAATCAATTAGCCCAACAAGATTGCTTACTAAATCATTTAACTTATTAGATAGCTCATCAAAATCATTCGATAAATCACTTGACTATTTGCTTAGATTCCTTAGACAAGAAGCTCAACTAATTATTTGGATCTTTTGATGGTTCAATGGGTTAGTATCACTTAGTTTGCTAGATAGTCTGTAATTCAAGGTCACTTTGATTACTCAGTGATCAATGATCAAGGTTAGGTATACATAATTGGCTTAGCAAAGAAGTATCAAAATATAGTATACCAATAGACAATCAATTAGATTTGATCACAATGAGTCCCAATTAGATTAGTAGCTTAGTGAACTAGAGGTGCTTAGGAAGGATGATGGTGTCTTAGAGAAGTATATGGTGATGGATGTGGTGTATGATCAAGCTAGAGTTATATAGTAAGTGGAGATAAAGTGACAAAGTTTCAAAATGATGGAACAAAGAATGATAGTTGTACAACAAATATCAAATGAAGAAAAATGTCAATGAATGATGGTGGAGTGGAAGCTTTAAAGATGGTGGTGAAACAAGAGGTCACAAAGATGGTGGTAGGATTTGGTTATCAATTGATGAATGTGTATGATCAATAGAATTTAACAACAATGATTGCTCAACTTTACAAAAAAAATGGTGTTAGAACAATTTTGAATGTCAGCAAAGGCATAATGGAAGAGCCACTTGGACATTTGAAGAAACAAAGCAACTACTCATAGGGGTATTAAAAAAAAACTATTGAACCAATCCTAACTGACCTAACCAAACTGATTTTAATGTTAACTGAACCAAACAGTTCTTTTAATTGATAGTTTTTTTTATCTATTATGGTTTTTAGTATGGTTATGATTTGGGAGTTAGCCAAATTGATAGTTTACCAACCGAACCAATGATGTAATAAAAATTTATATAAATTTTTTTTTATTATTCTTTAGCTTGACTCTAACTTGAACTCAGTTAGGTGGAAGTTAGCCTCAACCAAAGTCCAACTAATTAGTAATCCTCCCTAACCCTAACACCTTGTCTGCAACTTGTGAGTGGTCGAGTTGGCGTGTGAGTGCAACTATTGAGTTGTTGTATTGTCATAACATCTAGCTATTTTTGACTCTTCATCTTGCAACTCTCATAGTTGTTAGCTCTTCCACATCAATCGGCTCAATTTCTACCTTGTCTGTGAGTGTCAACATAGCTCTAGTTGCCAGCCGTCCATGTCTTCATCTCACAAATCACTAGCAACTAAACATCTAGTCTCCTGTCACCACTCAACCTTAGCCACTCATCGCCACTTAACCCTAGCCATGAGTCACCACCTAACCATTAGCTATCGACAGCTAATGCTAACACAAATATTGATAACATTATTGTTGGGGTATGCCCTTAAGGCTAATGTTTGAAGCCTTGGGATTATTTCAGTATCATGTATAAACTCTATGTTTATAATGGCAATGGTTGTTATTCAGGTTGTTAC
>JANTFE010008001.1:56640-74590 GCA_027562315.1 Costus pulverulentus
AGTATTTGTTCAAGAAGGAATTTGACAGTTGGTTCCAAGTGGTGAAGGTACCGGCTGGGTGTGAATTAAGCCATGTCTTTGCCCGGTCCCTGAGAGAAAAAGAAAAAAATCTTAGTCTAAATGAGTCATTAGAAACACCATTCATCTTAACAGTATCACATAGGTCAAGAAATAAGGCCAAGTGTTGGTTGGGTTCCTCCAAATTTCGCTTGTTGAAACATTGCAATGAGTCCAGGCTTAATCTCGAAATTGTTGGCCTCAATTGCTGGCCTAGCAATACTAGAACGAATTTCATGATGATTAGGGGCTGCATAGTCCCTAAGTGTTCTCTGATGGTTCTGTTTATCTCCCATCTCTAATATTTCTTCTTCTAACTCTGGTTGGGATTGTTCTTGCTATTCTTCTTGTGATGATTCTTCTAACCTCAACTTTCTGCGCACTCACAGTGTTTTATTGATTTCAGGATCCAATGGTACAAGTGGTCCTGACCTAAGGCTCCTGTGGATGCAAAGTAAATAGATCAAGTGATTTTAAGAAACAGAAAATAAGCAGTAAATAAAAAACAGTAAATAAAAACCTAATCTAGCAATAATCTGAACATCTCTAATATCGACAAAACTAAGGTCCCTAGCAACGGCGCCAAAAACTTGATAGCCCATAAGGGAACACTACAAGTCTGGCACGCGTGTACCTTGGACTAATCCTTGGTAACAGCACCAAAAACCTGTTGTTAAACCGCAAGTGCACGGGTATACGAAGTAATAAAAAAAAGTATCGAATCCATCGGGAACTACATTGTCGAATACTAAATAGTTGATTTCTTACTATCTAGGCAAATTGAGATCGTGAAAATAGCAATCGGAAACTAAGAAAATAGGATTATCAGAGAGAAAAGCTGGGACTAGGGTTTCGTTCACTTAAACTTTTATGACTAGACATGAATAAGGATTTTGTTGATTCAATTTTATCATGATGAAGATATTATCAAACAATGAACTCAAGGATCACTTTCGTGCATCGGAGTTCTAGGAATCTCTAGTGAAGTCTCAAGGATCACTTTCGTGCATCCGAGTCTCGCAACTAGTTTCACTCAAGGATCTCCAACGTTCCTATCCTTGCTTTCGCACAAGATCTCCACGTTTGACAAATAGACTCGATCTATAGGTTCATATTATAATCATGGCAATTATTCTACTAGAAAGGATCAAGATGGATCTAACCTAAGGAAGGGATCCTAACATGCAGTTCTAGGGTTCCAAATTTTCAAGCAATTACCTTTCAGTCTCAAGTGAAAATTCTAAGAACATAATTAGTAACATGAACTTATAGAGAGTCTAAGCACAATTATTACAAGAGTAAAATCATCTTGCTAAGATTAAACTCAACTAAATATTGAAATAAAAGAGTTATCAAGTCATTGGAAGTTAAGTAAATTACTCCCCCATGTCACAAAAATAGTTTAAGCTGTCATCATGAGGGAATTACAACAAATCATGGTTTCAGAGGATCGTAAATCGAAAAAAAGAGAAGTTAGAAAATACAGGACGACTGTGAAGAATTTCACAGCCGTAATCTCCAAATAGCTTCGGTGAATACTGTCGGCGATGCTTTGTTCTTCGATTTCTCCTCCAATCGATCTCCTCTCGGTCTGAAACTTTTGGTGTGTTGTCTCCTCCTCCTGACGAGGCTTTGGTATGAAAATCGCGGCCGAAGATCGTCTGGATTGAGTGTGGCGACGAAACCCTTGGCGGCGGCGTCGATCCCGATTTCTCCCTTGATGGTGCACGAAATTTAGGGCTTTTGGTCTCCTCGTAATCCTCCGGTCCCCAGCTCCCCTTTTACTTCTTACGGCATCGAATATAAACTTCTGGATCATCCGCAATCATCTCCACAAGGATCAGGCGTGGACATTGACCTGGGCGTCGCGTTCAAAACCGATTTTACGGCAGTGTAGTTGTTTACGGCTAGTGCCGTAAAATCTCTTCAGTCTTCTATGCCGATGTCGTCTCAAAAAATATGACCCATAAAATAGTTTGCGATCAGTGCCATAAACTTTGCTGAACTCTCTGTTCTGAAATGGCTAGAAAATACGGCAGTGAAATCCCTTACGGTAGGTACCATAAAATCGGCTAAGGTTTCTGTTCTGACGCAATCCAAAATACGGTAACGTAATTTTGCTTACGGCTGGTACCGTAAAATCGAGAAATTTTTTTGTTCGAAAATCTTCACAAATTACGGCAGTGTTCGGATTTTACGGTACCATTTGAAATTACGGTACCATAAAATAGATTACGGCACTACCGTAATTTGCTGGCTTGCTCCGATTTGCGTGAAATTTCTTAGGTGATCTCCTCTTGATGATGAAAACTCTTCCATATATTTGATTTTGCTTGGAAACGCCTAAAATAGTGCCTTTTTGCCTGAAAAACATGAAAAACCAAAATAAAAGTAGACTTTGCAATATTTGATGGATTTATCATAAAAACAAGTAAAAAGATCCTCGATTTAGTATGAAAAGGTATCTAAAATAATGCAAAATATACTACATATTTTGGTGTCATCAATGGTCATTAGTTGTTCTTCAGGGATGGAGTCATTAATTACATCATTTTCTTCAGTGTTCACCATAATCCTTGAAAGATGATCTATAACAAAATTCTCTGATCCTTTTTTGTCTTTAATTTCCAAATCAAATTATTGTCAAAGCAGAATCCATATGCGCAAATGCGGTTTAGTATCCTTTTTCTGCATTAAGTATCTTATTAACACCATGCATTTTAGTAAGGATTTTTACTATTATTCCATGATGTATTTAAGCCTATTTGAATGTTTTTATACTCCTTTAAGGCTTATTTAGTTAAAAACTTCAGAATCTTCACTTTTCGTCTGTCTTATTGAATTTCAGGTAAAATCACCCAATTTTGAGGTCTTTTTGAAGAATCTAAGAGCATGGGGTGATTCCTTATGAGAAGACGAAGCTGCCCGTAAAATTTGGGCTCAATCGAAGCTTTTTCTGGACTTCACGGCCAGGTGAACCCCGTGGGGTTCACCCGTGATCTCATAGAAGGATGAATTGTGCACACGCATTACGGCCTGGTGAACCCGGCGGGGTTCACCGATGAAGTGAAGATGTCTGAGAATTACCGCACACATCACGGCCAGGTGAACCCCACGGGGTTCACCCATAATTCTACTTAGAGATTTATGCGCAGGAAATCGCCGAGGACTTCACTAGCTGGTGAACCCCGCTGGGTTCACCCATGACTATTTCACAACAAATATGTGCTGAAGACTTCACCACCTGGTGAACCCCGTGGGGTTCAGCCGTGACTATTTCACAACAAATATGTGCTGAAGACTTCACCACCTGGTGAACCCCGTGGGGTTCACCCATGAAGTGGACGGATCAACTCGACACCCTCTCGATTTTCCCTCGATTTTGAACCCGATTGAAGTACAAATTTAGCAAGTGAGGACTTTTTGGAAAGCTAACTCGAAGACAAACGAAAAGGATATAAAAGCCCCAAAATTTCATGACCTAATGGGAAGCAATCAGGCGACGAAGCGGTTAGGGGCGAAAGAACACGGTGATTCGGCGACTTCGAGCGGATTTTTGAAGATTTGATCATCGGAACCTTGCAATCCTGGGTTATTTCGTTCGGTTTATCTTCTCCTCCCTCATAGAAACCTTTTCATATATTTTTCCTATGTTTAAAGAGAGGATTTTTAGCGATTCAACGATGGTTGTAGCGTAAACTTTGTATCGGGGCTAGGTTGAATCCCTCTGACGATTTCTGTTTGCAACTCTTATTTTAATCTTGTTATTTGGATCATATTCTGAGCATATTTCACTATATGTATTTATTTCTTGATCTTTACTTTGGCCAAGTATCGTCATGTCATAGTTGTTACGGTCCATAACGAAAGTTCGACCGTAACGATCGAACCTCTATGTGAATCTTGTGAAGACGCGACGCGAAAGTGCGTGTTCTTTGCTCGAGGGTTCATAATCTACCACGGAACCCAGTGGGTTTGTCTAGAACAGTCCACCGCGAAAGTAGGAGACATTCTAGGCAAATACCGGGGTGTACACTCGAAAGAGTGCACCTTGCACCATAGGGTAGATTCCTTATGCATATCTGTAAATCCAAGTAATTAACATTTATTTCTAGCGCAAGTAAAATTGTCAGAGTGGTGGAAACCTTTGCCCTGATATTCTCTCTCATATATTTTCCCTGTCGTAGTTGTTTGATTTCTTGTTTGCTGTCCTACTTAATTTTAGTTTTCAAGCTGCAAAAACTACGATTTGATTAGCTTAGATTCCAAGAATTAGATTTTCTAGTACTCACCTTGTTCCCTTTGGGAGACGATATCTTTTATATTACTGCGACATTTCCTTGCACTTGCGGACAGTGTCAAGTTTTTGGCACCGTTGCCGGGGAGCAACGGTTGATATTAGAATACTTCTAAGGATTGGGAGACTAAGCTTTAGTTAGTTTTTTTTTCTTTCTTTATTCTGCTTCATATTGCTTTTTGCTTATTTTGACTACTTTGAACTTCTTAATTGGATCTGACAAATTTTTATGCAAAGAAGTTCAAGGGCAGGACCACTATTTGAAATCGATCTTGAGATAGAACGGACCTTCAGACAAAGAAGGAAGCTTAATCAAATTCGGCAAAAGGAAGGTCTAGAACGGATGGAACATCTTCACATCGACATGGAAAACGAACTAGCACCCCAACCCATGAACAACAACCATGCCAGAACACTGCGCGACTACGCAGCACCTTTTACACATGGGTTTCAATCAGGAATAGTTAGGCCTAGTGTCGAGGCCAATAATTTTGAAATTAAACCTGCATTACTTTCCATGATTCAACAGAATCAATTCGGTGGTTCTCCTCTTGAGGACCCCAATATGCACTTGTCTATATTTTTGGAATATATGCTTAAGATTAACGGAGCTACTTTTGATGCTATCAGGTTACGCTTGTTCCCATTCTCTCTACAGGATAGAGCAAGGGCATGGCTCCACACGATCCCCCAGCTTCAATACAGACATGGGATGAACTGTCTCAAGCTTTCCTCTCGAAGTATTTCCCTCCTTCGAAGACGATCCACCTCAGAAACCAGCTAATGAGCTTCATGCAGAAGGATGAAGAGTCTTTGTATGAAGCCTGGGAAAGATTTAAAGAGCTTCAAAGACTGTGTCCCCATCATGGGATCGAGACTTGGGTCCTAGTACACACGTTCTACATGGGATTGCAATACAATACTAGACTCACAGTCGATGTAGCTGCTGGAGGATCGGGATTAATGAGCAAAGTACCTGAAGATGCGATAAGCCTCCTGGAAGACATGGCACTGAACTACCATCAATGGAATCCAGAGCGAGGTACACTTTCAAGAAAAACAGATAAATTCGATCTTAATTCATTAACTACTTTGACAACAAAGGTGGATAATCTAACTTAGAAATTTGATTCATGGTCTGTTAATTCTTTAAGCACTAATTCAGTATCTTGTGAGCCTTGTGGCGTTGCAGGTCATACAAATGCTGAATGCCAAGTGGGAGATGGGCAGGCAGCCCAAGGTCAGCCTGAATAGCTAAATGCAGTTGGCAATGCAAACCTCATGAACAACCCTTATTCCAATTACTACAACCCTGGCTGGCGCAACCACCTGAACTTTTCCTACCGTACCACGCAGCCACTTCAACCAGGGCAAGCGCCACCACAAGCACAACCTCAACAAGGGAACTTCTGGCCGCCACTACAAGAGAATTTTAGGCAGCCACCTGGGTTCCAACAGAGAAATTACAACCCTCCCCCTCAACAAGCGAATTACAATCCTCCTCAAAGACCAGCCCAAGACTCTCAGCTGAGTAAACAACTAGAAGGGCTCACTGACATGATGAAATTGATGATGACCAGGATGGATTACTTGGAGACGCACAACAAAATGCTGGAGAGCCAGCTTGCGCAACAGGCTAGCTCATCCTCTAAAGCGTCAGGGAAGCTTCCATCATAGCCAGAAGTTAACCCGAGGGAGCAGTGCAATGCAATCTCCACTTGGAGCGGTAAGCAATTCGAAGACCCACCAATGCCGACCAATGAAACAAGGGATGATGAGACACTGAACCCTGAGGAGCCACACACGAATTCAACACCGGCAGAGCCTGAACGAATAGAGGAAGAGCAACCCTATGTTGGGCCGCCGGCCTACAAGCCGCCGATACCTTTCCCTCAGAGGCTTGCCAAAGCTAAGCTAGACAAGCAATTCAGTAAGTTCCTGGAAATTTTGAAAAAATTATATATTAACATTCCCTTTGTTGATGTCCTTTCGCAGATGCCGACCTATGCGAAGTTCCTGAAGGATATTCTCTCAAATAAGAGGAAGCTAGAAGACCAAGGCACTGTGGCTCTTACTGAAGAGTGCAGTGCAATTTTGCAGAACAAGCTTTCACAAAAACCCTGGCAACTTTTCCATACCATGCCAGATAGGAGAGATGACCTTTCGAAGAGCACTGTGCGATTTAGGGGCGAGTGTCAGCATCATGCCGTTATCTTTGTGTAGAAAGCTGGATCTGTGTGAATTGAAGTCAACGAATATTTCTATGCAATTGGCTGACAGATCAGTTAGGAGTCCCGTTGGCATTTTATAGGATGTACCCATTAAAGTGGGGGATTATTTTGTTCCTGCAAACTTTGTTGTATTAGACATCGATGAGGATGACAGACTTCCTATTATTTTAGGAAGGCCTTTTCTTACTACAGTTGGTGCTGTCATCGATGTTAAAAATGGGAAACTGGATTTAAACATCGGTGGCAATGTTATTCAATTTGACCTGTCTAATTCTCTTAAAAAACCTTCTTTTGCAGGTGCATGTTATAGCGTGAATTTAGCTGAGTGCATTGAAAATTTTGTAGCAAATAGACATAGCCTCAAGCGCTGATTTGAGGGTGGACTTGCTAAAAAAAGGGGAGTTCTTTATCCCTTTGATCCTCCCTGATTTGATTTTCTGATAACTCTATGGTCGAGCTATTGACCAAAAACAAGCGCTCTTGGGAGGCAACCCAAGTTTTTCTTATTGCTTTCGTTTGCTTTCTGCTGCATTAGTTGTCTTTAGCTTCTTTTTACTTTACCATCGTAGAAAACCCTTCTCTCTTGTTTGTCTAATTGGTTATAGGAGATCTTGATGTTGGAGTACACTGATAAAGCTTTATTTTTGAGATGCAGTTGCACTATAAGAACAGGAGGATTTTTCTGGATTTTTACCAAGGCTCGGTGCACTTCATGGCTTGGTGAACCCGGCAAAGTTCACCTGTGAAGTACACTTTGCATCTTGACGTGCAAATTTTTTTTAAAAAAGATATTTTTATCAAATTGGGGCGGGACTAGCAATTTTGAGATATACATATTATTCTAGATTTTCTATGACAAAAACTTAGACTTCACGACCAGGTGAACCCGGTGGGGTTCACCCGTGAAGACATCCGAAGCAAAGAGGGACAATCCCGCCACGCGCTACATGGTTAGGTGAACCCGGTTGGTTTCACCCGTGTTTCTAATAGAGCACTGCCCGTGTTAGCCCTAAATCTCAGTTAGGGGTTCGCGTGACTTCACGCCGCCGCCGACCTCTCTGCTCCAGATCACCTTTCACCCGAAGATCTCTCGGCTCCGCAGCTTTAACGGATCTCCCCTCTTCGCGATCTACAACTCTGGAGAGGTTCGCACAGCTTTGCTCTGATTTCCGCTGTTAATCTTCCAGTTTTCCCTATCCACCGAACCTTTTGTTTTTGCCTCCTCGATCGGTTACTATTTTTGTTCTCTGGCAAAATCTTCTCTGGTGGTTTTTTGGTTTTCTCCATCGTTTCCGGCATTCGAATCTAATGGCACCAAGGCGTAAGGTTCTTGCCTTCTATCGACGTGATCAACAACCTGTGTCTGAATCTTCTACTGACGACGATGACTTCGTTCCTCACAGATCATCTCAGCCACCACAAACGACTCCTGTTAGCCAGCCAGCGCAGCCATCCTCTTCCAGAAATCCGTCACGCTCGACTATTAGGCAACCTCATGCCTATACATCTCCGCCGAATGATTTCGGCATTATTTTCAGGAACGCAAAACACCAACAGAACTTTGAATAGTTCCTTCACCGCCAGATACTCAATACCCGCTACCTGGATAGAAACACGCTTATCATTCTAGGACTCATGGACGACGTGGAGCTAATGTACTCTAACATTGGGTGGGAGCAGTTTCTCCGGCTTGCCTCGCCCACATACATCGGAGTCACGCTAGAGTTCCTCAACTCTTCAGACGTTAAAGCCGCCGCAACGGTCGACGAAGATCCTGGGCGCTTGACCTTCTGGATGGGAAACATCGAGCATTGTCTATCTCTTGCTTATCTCCGCCATATCTACGGCTTTCTGGAACCTTGCACGCGCAATGTCCAGGTGGAATTTAATGAGCAAGCTTTTTGGGCGTCGATCACAAATAAGCACTTTTATTCTGCCAGAGTGGCCAGGACCTCGAGCATTTGCAACCTGACTATCAGATACGTCCATAGAGTGCTCGCCCATACCATCTTCGGACGTGGGGAGAGCGATGACATGGTATGACAGTCTGAGCTATTTTACTTATGGTGCATGCTGCATTCTTTCAGAGTCGATTCAGGATTCTATTTAGCAAAGCAGTTCAGCCGTATTGCGCACTGCCGCAAGGGCGCGATCATCATCGGAGGCCTTATCATGCCGTTGGCTGTTGCCTTGGGAGTCATTCCCTACGGTAAACCCGAAGCTCATGGAAACAACCGGCTCGAGATTGAGTCGTGCGTCTCCATGAAACTCATTGTTCTCCGAGGTGACTCTTATTGTATGACGTTCAAGGATAGCCAGTTCTGTTTACTATTGCCAAATCCTGAGCGCACAACTGTGCGCGTTCGAGCGAACTGGCGCATCAAGCCAACTGAAGATCCTCAGCCCGACCCTGTTGATACTGCACCGCCAGCACCCGACTCATTTTTCTTTGGTGACAGCTCTTCCTCAGATTCCATGATGCGTGTTCTTCAAGAGATAAGGGAGGAGCAGCTTCAGCAGCGCGAGCTCATCGATCAGATGGATACCTCCATCTCTTCTATACGCGAGGAGCAAGCTTCCCGATGGGAAGCGAATGAGGCTGGGATGCAGCGGCAACACAAGATGCTAGGCTCAATCTGGGAGAAATTATGTATCATGGATGATCGGTTCGCCCTGCTTAATGAAGAAAACATAAGGAACATGCTAATATCTTCAAATGAGGCGGAAGCGCCAGGTCATACTTCTCGCGGTAAGGGCAAGAGCTCTCGAGCTTCCGGCTCTCACTCGCGCAGGAGGTGCTAGCTCCATCCAGACTCGACACCGCCACCTTCTCCTCTCGCATATATGACATTGCATAGAGGACTATGCAATATTCTAGAGCAGGTGAGCTATCTTGATTCCAGCTTCTTCTTGGTTGTTTGGTTGTAGTTGTTGTGACTTTCTGTTTTTCTTTATGGCTTTGTTCTGCTACTCTATGATGGATATTTTGATATTGGCATTGTATCATATATGCCATTATTCGTGGGCCTGGTCCACATCTTCAGGCCCCACACTTTTTGCAGTGTATAACAGATATTCGGACCACCTGTTTTCCATTCTAGTGCTATGCTATAACTCTCTTGCATGATGAATGACGTGTGGATCTATGCGCTTTCATGATGATCATTTTTAAGGCTTATATTGCATATCTTGTGATGAAAACTTTTATTAACTTTTCATGCTAGTCTTGTCCAATGATAGCTTTGCAAAATTCTTAAAGTTGAATGCATGATTGGTCAGAATTTATCGAGACATGTTGAATGTAGTACTTGTTAGAAATTTACTCAATAGTCATGTCCATATGTTCTTTGAATTAGAAATTTTCTAAACGGATTAATTTTATGATGTTCATATAGTGGGTCAAACATTTTCATGATTCTTCAATTGATATTGGTTTGCAATTTACATTCGATTCATATTATGATGTATAATCTCTTTTCAAACTTTGAATTCCTTTCTATTATTGGGGAAACACTTCATTTGTTAAAAGAAAGGATGTGTTAACTTCTGTTATATAAAAAAAAATAAAAAAAACAAAAAAAAACACTTAGATTCCTCTACTTGGCACTGTGAAAAATGAGCAGTGGTACCAAAAGACATGAGTTGAAATCTAAGAAATGTGAATTGAAATAAAAAGACTCCTCTACTTGGCATTGCGAAAAATTGGCAATGGTACCTAAGGATATGAGTTGAAGTCTAATGCAAAGATCAGAGTTTTGTATCCTAAATAAAACATTTGAGTTAACCCTAACATTATGAATTGGATGGATAAGAATGAAATGAGTGTTGTGTTTGCTTGACTGAATCTCATGTTTACTGCTTTTGAATCATTTGATATCTAGAAACTGTGGGACCAAACTGGTGAATGCTTAAGACACTCCTTTTAGTTGATTTCTTCTGATTAGATCTTGGATTGCTAAAAAGTATTTTTCCAAACTCGGGTGCGAACTTCAACACAAAAGATTATTTGAGTACCAAGCATGTATTTCAACTTATTTTATTGCTTGAGGACAAGCAAAGATTTAAGTCGAGGAGTATTTGACACCATGCATTTTAGTAGTGATTTTTACTATTATTCTATGATGAATTTAAGCCTATTTGAATGTTTTTATACTCCTTTAAGGCTTATTTACTTAAAAACTTCAGAATCTACACTTTTTGTCTGTCTTATTGAATTTTAAGTAAAATCACCCAATTTTGAGGTCTTTTTGAAGAATCTAAGAGGATAAGGTGATTACTTATGAGAAGACGAAGCTGCCCGTAAAATTTGGGCTCAATCGGAGCCTTTTCTGGACTTCACGGCCAGGTGAACCCCGTGGGGTTCACCCGTGATCTCACCGAAGGATGAATTCTGTGCACGCATTACGGCCTGGTGAACCCGGCGGGGTTCACCGATGAAGTGAAGATGTCTGAGAATTGCCTCACACATGACGGCCAGGTGTACCCCGTGGGGTTCACCCGTAATTCTACCTGGAGATTTATGCATAGGAAATCGCCGAGGACTTCACTAGCTGGTGAACCCCGCTAGGTTCACCCGTGACTATTTCACAGCAAATATGTGCCGAAGACTTCACCACCTGGTGAACCCCGTGGGGTTCAGCCGTGAAGCGGACGGATCAACTCGACACCCTCTCGGTTTTCCCTCGATTTTGAACCCGATTCAAGTCCAAATTTAACAAGTGAGGACTTTTTAGAAAGCTAACTCGAAGACGAACGAAAAGGATATAAAAGCCCAAAAATTTCGTGACCTAATGGGAAGCCATCAGGTGACGAAGCGGCTAGGGGCGGAAGAACACGGCGATTCGGCGACTTCGAGCGGATTTTTGAAGATTTGATCATCAGAACCTTGCAATCCTGGGTTATTTCATTCGGTTTATCTTCTCCTCCCTCCTAGAAACCTTTTCCTATAATTTTTCTATGTTTAAAGAGAGGATTTTTAGCGATTCAATGATGGTTATAGCGTAAACTTTGTATCAAGGCTAGGTTGAAGCCCTCTGACGATTTCTGTTTGCAACTCTTGTTTTAATCTTGTTATTTGGATCATATTCTGAGCATATTTCACTAGATGTATTTATTTCTTGATCTTTACTTTGGCCAAGTATCGTCATGTCATAGTTGTTACGGTCCATAACGAAAGTTCGACCCTAACGACCGAACCTCTATGTGAATCTTGTGAAGACGCGACGCGAAAGTGCGTATTCTTTGCTCGAGGGTTCATAATCTACCACGGAACCCAGTGGGTTTGTCTAGAATGGTCCACCGTGAAAGTAGGAGATGTTCAAGGCAAATACCGGGGTGTACACTCGAAAGAGGGCACCTTGTACCATAGGGTAGATTCCTTATGCATATCTGTAAATCCAAGTAATTAACATTTATTTCTAGCGCAAGTAAAATCTTTAGAGTGGTGGAAACCTTTGCCCTGATATTCTCTCTCATATATTTTCCCTGTCGTAGTTGTTTGATTTCTTGTTTATTGTCCTACTTAATTTTAGTTTTCAAGCTCCAAAAACCATGATTTGATTAGCTTAGATTCCAAGAATTAGATTTTCTAGTACTCACCATGTTCCCTATGGGAGACGATATCTTTTATATTACTGCGACATTTCCGTGCACTTGCGGACAGTGTCACTTACAACTGCATGATTAGTATACACTACCACCTTGGAGTTAATCAAATATGATCTAAATTTATCAAAAGCAAATACTATAACCAATAATTCCTTTTCAGTGGTAGTGTAATTCTTCTGTGTCTCATCTAAAGTCCTGCTGGCATAGTGAATAACATAAGGTTTTTTATCTTTTCTCTGTCCTAACACTGCTCCTACTGCATAATCACTGGCATCACACATGAGCTCAAATGGCAAGTCCCAATCCGGGGGCTGAATGATGCATGCATCTCTGAAAAGTAGCATGTGCATTACATAAACCAAAAGGCATTCTCCTATATGCAAAAGTTCCATAGGGGCAAGTGAAAGTGGTTTTCTCTTGATCATCAGGGTGTATAGAAATTTGAAAAAAACCAGAATATTCAAGACACCGAAATTCATTGTGATTTCTATGCCATTTTATTGATATTTATGTGTCATATTCATAGACTTTGCTTGTTTTTATGCCATATTTTATCAAGATCTGCGGAATCTACACTCTTTTCTGATTTTGATGATTTTCAGTCAAAAAGGCATATTTTTCAGTCGATTTTGAGCAATCCAAGTGCATAATCAAACTCACAACATCAAAAGAAGATCACACGTCAAATTCCAGAAGATTTGGAGCTTCAGAGGAAATTACGGTACCCCCAACAAATGCTTTACGGTACTGTAATTTGGAGCTTTAATCGGCAGAGAATCGATGAACGTTACGGCACAACCGTAAATATCTTTACAGTGCCGTAATTAATAGGCATTTTTGGACAGAGACTTTGAGACGCTTACGGCACTACCGTAATCCTCTTTACGGAACCGTAATTCTAGTCGATTTTCCACCCGAAAGATTGTTCACATTACGGCACTACCGTAAAGAACAATACGGTACTGTAATCCCAGAAGAATTTCACGTGAGAGCTCGCTGTCAAGATTACGGCCCTGTCGTAAGAATCATTACGGCCCTACCGTAAGAATCATTACGGCCGTAATTTCATCGCTGCTCGCGACTTTCCCGGTCAACTCAGAAGTATGATTTTTACGTAGATGATTTCAAACGATCCAGGCGTCTAAAAGGGAAGCTGTAAGAAGGAGAAGAGGAGCCATCGACGAGATGAAGCCAAGCACACGAAAAGCCCCAATTTTGATCCACCAGCCAGAGAGAAATCAGAGTTCACGCCGCCGCGACCAATTTCGGGCATCTCTGACCGTGAAATTTGAGTGGAAGCTACGCATAGAGGAGAAGAAGACACCCTTGAAGTTTCAACGTGATCAGAGATCAAACAGAGGAGAAATCACTAGAAAACCGAGCGCTGCCGCTGTTCGCCCAGATTACGGCTGTAAACATCTTTACGGCCGTACCGTAATTCTTACTCCTCCTCTGTTTCAATTTTCTTCATCATGAATCATTGTAATCTTCCCTCTATGATAGCTTAAACCTCTTTTGGGAAATGGGGTAGTAATTCACTTGAGTTTTAATGACTAGATAACTATCTTTCTATTATTTCATCTTGTTTAATCTTAGCATGATGATTTTACTCATGTGATGTTTTGTCCTTAGACACTCCTCAGATCTATATTTTTATTTGTGTTTTAGAATTTTTGCTATTGACTGAAAAGTAATTGCTTGAAAATTTGGAACCTTAGAATTGCATGATAGGAACCCCTTTTAGGTTAGTTCTTGTTTGTTTGATTCTAGTAAGCTAACTGCCATGATAATAATATAAATCTAGGATTGAGTCTAAGCTTTCAAACGTGGAGATCTTGTGTGAAAGCAAAGATCGGAACGTTCGAGAACCTTGAGTAAAACTAGTGTCCAGATTCGGATGCACGAAAGTGATCCTTGAGATTCCACTAGAGATTATCGACTTAGAACTCGGATGCACGAAAGCGATCCTTGAGTTCTCAGTTGATTATTTACTTATCATTAGCATTGGGACAACTCTTGCGCGAGAGCGAAGATTTATCCCTGCATGGTTGTTTGCACGAAAGTGAGATAATCCTTTTATTCAAGTAAATTGCATCTTTGTCATGTTGAAATTAAACTAATGAAATCTCTTTTCATGTCTAGTCATAAAAATTAAAGTGAACGAAACCCTAGTCCCAGCTTCTCTCTCTGATAATTCCGTTTTAGCGCTTTGGTCTTCGTTTGCTAGTTTACACTCTTTCGATTGCCTAGATAGTGAAAAATCAATTATTTGGTACTCAGCAGCATAGGTCCCTGTGGATTCGATACTTTCTTTATTACTTCGAGTATCCGTACACTTGCGGACACAACAAGTTTTTAGCGCTGTTGCCGGGGACCTTAGTTTTTGTTGATATCGAAGACATTGAGATTATTGCTAGACTAGGTTTCATTTATGTTTTATCTTTTTATTATTTTTTGTTTACTTACATCATTTGATCAGTTTGCTCTAGTGTGCACAGGAAATTCATTTATAATGGCTGATCAAAGATCACTGAGGGACTATGCAGCCCCTAATCCTCAAAGGATACAATTTAGCATTGCTAGACCTACAATTGAGGACTCCAACTTTGAAATTAACCCTACCTTCTTGTCTATGATCCAGCAGAACCAGTTTGGAGGATCATCAATCGAAGATCCTTATTCACATTTATATATCTTTCTTGAATATTGTGATACCATAAAAATTCATGGAGTTTCTGATAACGCACTAAAACTAAGATTGTTCCCTTTTTCTCTCAGGGATCTTGGTTGCATTCTCGTCAACCCAATACCTTCACAACATGGGAACAATTTTCTGATGAAATATTTTCCACCGAGCAAGACTATCCAATTGAGGAATCAAATCACGAACTTTCAACAGAAGAGTGGAGAATCACTCAGCGAGGCATGAGAGATATTCAATGATCTACAACGGAAGTATCCTAACCATGGCTTCAAAAATGAGTTTCTAATTCAGACATTTTATTATGGCTTAGTTTATAATACCCATTTAATTTTTGATGCTGCCGCAGGGGGAGCCTTGATGAGTAGAACATTTGACGATGCTTTCAAGTTGCTTGAGGAGATGTCCTTGAATCATAGCCAATGGGCTCCAGATGAAGGAATGTTCTATTGTCATCAACATGGTAAGAATGAGAATGAGGATCAGCAACCCTTGACTGAAGATGTTAGTGAACCCATGCTAGAGAAACTTTCAGCTAGCCAAATTCAATCATTGCAAATTCAAAACACAAAAAAATTTGAGGATCTTGAAGAAACTGTTAGTCACCTTGCTTCTCAATTAGAATCCTTAGTGGCGTACAATAAAGTTCTAGAAGAAAAAATATCTAGATTAAGCTCTGGGAAACATTGCAATGCCATTATCACTAGAAGTGGGAGACAATTAGGAGAACTTAAGGAGAAAGAGTCTATTAATGATCATTATGAGGAATTAGAATTAGAAAAATATTCTGAACATGAACAAACCCTACATAGTTTAACACCTCAAAAGGGAAGTAAACCAAAAGGGGATGTGCCATGTAAAGAAGATGATTCTAAGACTAATCTACCTCCACCCTATAGACCACCAATATCTTTTCCCAAAGGATAGTGCAAGAAAAGTTAGATAAGCAATTTGGGAAATTTCTTGATGTTTTGAAAAAGCTTTACATTAACATACCATTTACTGAAGCTTTATCTCAAATGCCCATATATGCTAAATTTTTGAAAGAAATCTTGTCTAACAAAAGAAAGATAGAGAACTATGGTACCGTGGCTTTAACTGAGGAATGTAGTGTTGTTATTCAAAACAGGTTACCACCAAAATTGAATGATCCAGGTAGTTTTTCTATCCCATGTTTTATTGGTAGTATGGCTTTCGATCGAGCCTTATGTGATCTAGGGGCTAGTGTAAGTCTTATGCCTTTGTCTGTGTGCAGGAAATTGGACATGGGAGCTCCTAAGCCGACTATAATTTCTTTGTAGCTCGCTGATCGATCGGTAAAATATCCAGTGGGTATTCTAGAGGATGTTCCTATACAAGTTGGTAAATACTTCATACCTGCTGATTTTGTGGTACTTGAAATGGAAGAGGATGTCAAGATTCCTATTATTTTGGGTAGGCTGTTCTTAGCCACTGCTGGAGCCCTTATTGATGTACGGAACGGTAAACTTGCTTTAAGAATTGGCAA
The DNA here is from genome assembly GCA_027562315.1 of Costus pulverulentus. Taxonomy (NCBI): domain Eukaryota; kingdom Viridiplantae; phylum Streptophyta; class Magnoliopsida; order Zingiberales; family Costaceae; genus Costus; species Costus pulverulentus. The sequence continues at coordinate 73,041 of JANTFE010008001.1, forward strand.
TGATAAGATTGAGTTTGATTTGAATAATTCATTGAAAAAACCTGCATATGCTAGTTCTTGTTGCACTATTCATGCCATTGATGACACAGTTTATGATGTTAGTTGTTTGTTTGATGATTCTTCTACTAATGTTTCTTTTTATAATTCTTTTTCTGATACCTTGAAAAATTCGTGTGACAAAATTGATAATTCTGGTTTTGAGAATGATTTTGATGAATTCGATGATGAAAAACATGATATTTTAGATTGTGCTACTTTTAATAATGAAAGTGAAAAGATCCCTAAAGTTGAGTTGAAAGTTTTACCTGATAATCTTAGATATGAATTTCTTGGTTCTAACTCCACCTACCCTGTGATTGTGGATGCTAAATTAGATGCTAGGGAAACTGATCTACTCTTGAAGGAGCTAAGAATTCATAGAAAGGTAATTGGGTATTCCATTGATGACTTAAAAGGGACTTAATCCTTCTTTTTGTATGCACGGGATTCACATGGAGGATGAGCACAAACCGCATGTAGATTTTCAAAGAAGGCTCAACCCGTCTATGAAGGAAGTGGTGAAGAAGGAAGTACTAAAATTGCTAGATGCAGGTATTATCTACCCTATCTCAGATAGTACGTGGGTGAGTCCTATACACTATGTTCCAAAGAAGGGAGGTGTCACTGTAATGAAAAATAAGGATAATGAATTGATACCTGTTAGAAATGTCACTAGTTGGCGTATGTGTATTGATTATAGAAAATTAAATGTTGCCACTAGGAAAGATCATTTTCCCTTACCTTTCATTGATCAAATGGTGGAGAGACTTTCTAAACACTCTCACTTTTGTTTTCTTGATGGGTATTTCAGATTTTTTTTTCAGATTCCTATTCATCCTGATGATCAGGATAAAACCACTTTTACATTTTCTTATGGTACTTTTGCTTATAGAAGAATGCCCTTTGGTTTATGCAATGCACCTACTAGTTTTCAAAAGTGTATGATGGCAATTTTTTCTGAATTTATTGAAGACTTCATGGATGTTTTTATGGATGATTTCTCTGTCTATGGTTTCTCTTTTGATGACTGCTTAGCTAATCTCTCTAGAGTTTTACAGAGATGCGAAGAGACTAACCTTGTCTTGAATTGGGAAAAATGTCACTTTATGGTTAGACAGGGGATAGTTTTGGGCCATCTTGTTTCAAAAAGAGGGATTGAAGTGGACAAGCCAAGATAGAAGTGATTGAGAAGTTAGCACCACCCACCACTGTCAAGGAGATCAGGAGCTTTTTGGGACATGCAGGGTTTTACAAGAGATTCATCAGGGACTTCTCTAAACTTGCTAAACCTTTAACTGATTTACTTTGTAAAGATGTCAAATTCTGCTTTGATGAGAAATGTCTGTTTGCTTTTCAGGAGTTAAAGAAAGCTTTGGTTTCAGCACCCAACATTCAGCCCCCAAATTGGGACTTGCCCTTTGAACTCATGTGCGATGCCAGTGATTATGTAGTGGGAGCAGTCTTGGGACAGAGAAAAGATAAGAAACCTCATGTTATTCACTATGCCAGCA
>JANTFE010008002.1:7305-17367 GCA_027562315.1 Costus pulverulentus
AAGTTGATCATATAATACATGCTATGCGATCCTAGGAAACCCTAGATTCCGCCCATGCAAATTTATATCTGTGCATGTCTTAGGGTTTCGCCCCCTTTGTGGGGACTTACAGAAGCATGAAAAGGACAAGGAGATAGGAGATGGAATATGGGTGCAATTGCAGAAGATTAATTTTAGCACACAAATTGATTCAAGAAGGCGTGAAGATGAAAAGTTTCATATCATTTATTATGCCTCGGACCCACCGGAGCCATGATAAACTCTGTCATGGTCAAGCTAATGACCTTAAACAAGCGCTTTTCGAAGGTAGCCCAATGTTTTTGAATTTTATTAATTTTTGAATTCTAAGTTTTTAGTTCTTAATTTTCTTTAAATTTTTAAAAATTTTTGCAGCATTATTTGATGGACTTTTATATATGAAAAATCTTTTAAATCTGTAGTTTTACATGCAGGATTTTGTTTGGAAATTATTTGGGAATATTTAGTGAAAAATGGAGTCTCGGTGCAATTTTTATGGTCACGGCCGTGAATAACTTATGGGCCATGATTCTCGGTGGTAAAGGGGCTAAGCCACAGACATATTTACAGCCGAAGCCGTGATGTGATTACAGACCGTAAAATTTTACATTTTAAACTATATGGACGAACTAGGGTTTACGCCCACGTTCGTAATACGCCGATTTTTGACAATTTCCTTAACCCTTGGAAACGAAATCTTTCCTGTAACCTTCCTCCACCACCAACGAGTGTTTTTCGGTCTGCTAGAACACCGTTTTCACAAAGTTTGATCTGATTTTCGCATAGATTCGGGAGCTCCTCTTACCCAGATTTACACTTTAGTCTTTGAATTTGAATTACATACATCTAACATCGATTTGGAGTAGTTTGCTTTGATCTTTGGATCGATTTTTGCAAAATAATGTACGGGTGATTATCCCGGGTACTGTAGCATTCGCATTATTGGGTAAAATTGCATATTTGGTATTGATTTGATTGAGATATATGGCACTGAGGAGATCTGTGAGAACTAGACCCTATGGGGCAGTGATGAAGAGTAGGTACATTGAACCCACCCAGCAGTATATGTATATGATGGTATCAGAAGTCTTACCGGATACTTTTGAGTGGGTCATATATGATGACTCGGAGCCCGAGATTCTGACGCATGCATCAGAGACTCTGAGTACACCTACGGCTCCTAGTACATTGCAGGTTGCACCTGAGCCAGTTAGCTCTCTAGAGCTAGAGATTATATCAGAGAGATATGCTAATAGGTCAGAGAGCCACGATCAGAGGATCGCTAGATGGTATGCTAGGAAGCGTGCCAGCCGTTCTACTTCTACTTGGGGTAGGAGAGTTACTAGACGTCTCTCACCTGTACCAGAGACTATTGAGACACCAGTACAGCCAGCTCCTGTAGTAGTTGAGATGGAGCACACTAACGAGCCGCAGACTGTTACCACCCATATGGATGTCGCAGAGGCTACTATATCTGAGCTTCCTCCCGACCTACTAGAGTTTGCGGATCATACTGAGATGGAGTCCATGGAGGTTGAGGATGTTGTACATGATACGGTCCAAACTCCTAGGATCCCCTCACCTTCTTCAGCTCAGGGAGACCTACCCGTTCCTGAGGCCATTACACCAGAGTTACCTGACGATGAAGAGAGATCTCAAGAGATATTTGTTGATTTACCAGAGATTTTAGTAGACATTCCAGAGCTATTCATCACCATCAGTTGCACCAGAGCCATTTGAGGCTCTTGAGACAGCACCTCCAGTACCTGATATACCGCATGACACTGAAATGCCGGTTCCAACTTCGATACCATTGTTGTAGTCTGCAAGTGCATGGATACTCGAAGTAATATTTAAGATATCAAACCACAGAGATCTCATTGTTAAGTACCGACGAATTGAATTCTCACTAGCTAATTGAATCGAGAATGCTGAAAATAACGATAGAATGGTGTACGGAAAATCAAAGAGAAATAATTGGGACTAGAGGTTCATCCACCTTGATATTTATGACTAGATATAATTAAATGTTCATCAAGCTATTTTTGTTATGGTAAAGATATGGCTTACTTAGTAAAGAAATTAACAAGCTCTCGCGCAGTCAATTTACAAAGAATGATCCTCACTCTTGTGCAAAATCTATTCAATGTTTAATATAAGTAAACTTCAACAAAGAGATTAAGAATCACTCTTGTGCATTCCATCTCAATGTCAAGATCTCAAGCAAAACTAAGTATTCTCATTCCTTAGTTTCATAGGTTTTACTTAAGGTTTTCGAACAATCTAATATCTATCCCTAGCATATTTTCATGTCTAAGACGATAATAATTTCTAGATCAAAACATCATCAAGAATAAACTTCTAAAATCTAAAGATAAGAAGACAACTAATCTCTTACGGTGGGCTCCTAACATAAATTAGGGTTCCAAGTTTTGCATATCATCTTCTCAGTCCATAGCACAAAACTCTAACACATGTTAACAATGGAAACTAGAGATGATTAAAGACAATAATCACTTAAGTAAAATTACCATACCGAAAATATCATGATGGAATAAAGATCATCTAGTCATTGTAATATCAAGGGGATTACACCCTTTGTCCCAAAAGAAAGTTTGAGCTAGCATGATGGAAGAATTACAGCAAAACATGGTTTTTGAATAATTAGAAATCGAAAGGGAAGAGGAAAAGTTACAAAACAGGGCTGTAATCAAAATTACAGCCCGTAATTTGTGTAGAGTCACAATGAACAGTGCACGCGACCACATTTTCACTGATTTCTCCCTTGATCGGCCTCCTTTCACTCTGAAACTTCTGTGGTGTGTTCCCTTCCTCAGGCAAAGCTTCCTTTCAAATATTGTGGCCGGAGATGGTCTGTGCGATGAACGGCGATGAACCCTAGCACGGCGGCGATTCTATAAAATTCTCTCTCAATCGTTAATGAAAATTGTTCCTTTTGCTTCGAGAATCTCGCCCTCCTTATGCTGAGTCTTCCCTTTTTTACGGATCTTCAATTGGTGCCCTAAATCTCGAGAAATCATCTTTTTAAGTTTTCGGCGGGAAAATCGGGAAACTAGGCGCATAATTACGCTACCGTGATGAATGTTACGATACTGCTGTAATGGCTTCAAGTGTTTCTGTAAGGAAACGACCTGGAATTACGGTACCGTAAAATTTGTCACCGTAGTGCCGTAAATTCCTTGATTATTCCTGAAAGTTTATGTGAGAAATTTGCCTGAAATTACGGTACCGTGAAAACCATTACGGTAGTGCTGCAATTCTCCTGAAATCCTCTAATGTTTCCACTAAAATTTGGACTGAAATCTTGGTACCGTGATATTCATTATGGCAGTGCCGTAATTCCCCAAAAAAATCTCTGCAAGCTGCTGCCGTGAAATCCATAACGGTAGTGCCATATTTTCAGATTACGGCCGTAAAATATATTATGGCACTATGGTAATTTTGATGGAAAACTTGGTTTATCATGAAATTTGATGTGCTAACTCCTCTTGATGATTAGAATTCCTCCATGCATTGAAATTGCTCGAAAACTTATGATAATGATGCCTTTTTATCTGAAATTGATCAAAACCAAGAAATGTGTAGCTTCCGAAGTATTTGACAAATAAGGCATGAAAATCAAGCAAAAGAGCAAAATTATGACTCAAAAGACTGGTTAATAAGCATCAAAAACACTATGAAATTTAGAGTCATCAACCATCAGTAGCTATTCCACTAGAGATACATTTACCATCTCCTGAGCCATCACCAGAGTAGTCACCGGCCGTATCTCTAGAGCCATCATCTCCAGAGCCGTCTCCTCTAGTAGCAGAGCCTAAGATGGTAGAGAGGAGACGTGCATGATCTCCACCTCCCACCCTAGTTCCTTGTCCACGATAGATCATATATAGGAGCAGGGACCTCGTAGGGACCAGGAGAGGAGATATCGAGTTGTCAGAGCTATGACAGCTCGAGGAGTTCTTAGCACCAGATATTGGGATGACTAGACTTAAAAATTCAAATGAATATATCGTCCTCCGAATTCAATCTTTGAGATCCATGATTCAATCAAATAGAATTTCGCAAAGTGCATAAATGGAATTTCAATCTCATGAGTTCACCTAGTTTTAGTTTTGAGTCCATGATGTATTTGTTTATAGGAATAGGAATCACAAAACCTTTTCCCACTCAAATTTTTCTCTCTATCTTTTTCATGCATCTTTGACTATTTCTAAAATGAATACCACCTTTCTTCTGGTGACATATTTTGAATATATTGGTCACATAACCAACATAATTGAACTCATATCTCTTTAAGTGGAAAGAATTCTTCTTGAGATAGCGGAGTTAATGTCAAATTATCTCTTTCATGGCATGCACCTAAATAGATACATACTTTTTATTGAACTTCAACTCTTGTGTTATGTACCATTGCAAATACAATGCCAAGAAAAGGAGATATTCTTTTTAGACTTCAACCCATAACTTTAGGTACCACTGCCAAATATTCGCAGTGCCAAATAGGAGAGTCGATTTTCTTTGTGGATTTTGGATTCTTACTTCCCAACAAATAACAAGTTGGACTTTAATGATCTACTAGGTTAAATCAATTGATATCAACTCAAAAATCACACAACATATGCTCATTTTATTCAAAATAATTACTTCACTTTCAAATCTCATTCATTAAACAATATATTCACACAAAACTTCATGTATCAATCAATGGAAAATTTCAACAGAATATATCAAAGAAATAAACTCATCATTTTAGATCTATTTCCAATTCTCAAGTATCGTCATGAACAACAATTCATCATGAAGAAAAATTTTGGCATGATAACGACAATATTTTCATGATTTAAACAAACCACATAGGTATATATCTCATCATAACAAAATCATATATCGTACGGAACATCACAGCGTATCAATCTCAAACATCAAAATATCAGGTACAACCATATCAAATCATCTTCAAATAGCAAATGTCAAATCCTGTTATACAACCCAATCGAAAGTATGTAGCAGTGAAAACTAATCTAGAATCAGAAGCGGTGGACATAAGAAGCATGACAGAGTCATCCTTCCCTTCACAAGTATAAAATCATGATTAATCAATAAAGTACAAGTAAGTAATAGGTACGGAAAAATGATACTCACAAGGTCTACTCATCAGAGTCCGTCTCCTTGTCGTCTCCCTCAGCCTGAATGGCATCCATGGGATCATGAGAACCTCCCTCTCCTGCATCTCCATAAATACCACCCCTCCTAGTATCCTTGAAGCCGAAGTGATCATAGAGAAAGTTGCCCATCTCTTCCATGTAGTTTCCCAACGCCTCGACGTCTTAGTGAATGTGACTCATGGTATCGGTCATCCTCTCCATGGACCCCATCATCATCTCCATGCGCTACTCCTGGCGGTATATCTAGGCAGAGAGAGCCTGAAACCCTGGATCTCGACAGCTCTGCCAATCACTCTGATCTGGGGCAGCTCGATGTGAAGAAGATCCGGTGGCTCCATGCTATGGTGGATCGGCGGCTCTAGGAGGTGAGGAATCCATACCCATCCCAAATGGGTCATCACCCCAAGCAGGAGGTGGTGGCGGCAGTAAGGTCTCTGGTGCAGGAGTGGCATAGGAAACACAGCTTGGTGACAACTTCCAATTTTCTTGATTTTGCACTATAGTCCTTCTAGGGTTCGGTAGTGGCAGGGTCGGAAGTCCCGACTGAAGAATCAAGCAATATGTGTCTCCATCTCGTACAATCATCTTCATGGCAACGTAGGATTCAATGTCTATCCTTGCATTGCCCTAGCGACTTCGATCCCATAGGGCTCAATCCCCAAATGTAGCTATTGGAGTAAGAAATCCTCCTATCACTATTCTTCATTTCTTAGCCCTAGCCACCTTATCCAAATGTCTCATAAAGAAGAAAGCCGCATCTACAATATATCCATGAAGCATGCACCAAAGAAAAACCAACTCAGTATGACGAACCATACCATCGCAATCTCCTCGCCCGAAGATGGTATGTGCAAGAACTCGGTGGGCATATCTGACACACGGTTCGAGATGCTTGTGGCTCTGGCTAATGAAGGTGAAAATCGGGTCTCTGTTGTGATCTGATTCCAAAAGACATTCTCAATAAATCCAATAGGCGGCTCGAAACCGGATGTCTTCTAGATCTTTAGGACTTTGTAGTTGTTGATTCTGGAAAAAGGAAGAAAAAGAAGAAACGCAAGAACCAATCAACTTCCGCGGACCCTAGGAGCGCGAGTCCATTGGAACCGGCCCCTCCATGAATGATCCTCTGGCTCCAATCATGTGTTGGAATATGAGAGGTTTCAACGCATATCCTAAGAGGAAGGAAGTAGTCTGCAAGTGCATGGATACACGAAGTAATATTTAAGATATCGAACCACAGAGACCTCTTTGTTAAGTACCGACGAATTGAATTCTCACTAGCTAAACGAATCGAGAATGCTGAAAATAATAATAGAATGGTGTACGGAAAATCAGAGAGAAAGAATTGCGACTAGTGGTTCATCCACCTTGATATTTATGACTAGATATAATTAAATGTTCATCAATCTATTTTTGTTATGGTAAAGATATGGCTTACTTAATAAAGAAATTAACTCGCTCTCGCGCAGTCAATTTACAAAGAACGATCCTCACTCTCGTGCAAGATCTATTCAATGTTTAATATAAGTAAACTTCAACAGAGAGATTAAGAATCACTCTCGTGCATTCTATCTCAATGTCAAGATCTCAAGCAAAACTAAGTATTCTCATACCTTAGTTTCACAAGTTTTACTTAAGGTTTTCGAACAATCCAAATCTATCTCTAGCATATTTTCATGTCTAAGATGATAATAATTTATAGATCAAAACATTAACAAGAATTAAACTTCTAAAATCTAAATATAAGAACACAACTAATCTCTTACGACGGGCTCCTAACATAAATTCTAGGGTTCCAAGTTTTGCGTATCATTTTCTTAGTCCATAGCACAAAACTCTAACACATGTTAACGATTGAAACTAGAGACGATTAAAGACATTAATCACTTAAGTAAAATTACCATACCGAGAATATCATGATGAAAAAAGATCATCTAGTTCATTGTAATATCAAGGGGATTACACCCTTTGTCCCAAAAGAAAGTTTAAGTTAGCATGATGGAAGAATTACAACAAAACATAATTTTTGAATGTTTAGAAATTGAAAGGGAAGAGTAAAAGTTACAAAACAGGGCTGTAATAAAAATTATAGGGAGTAATTTGTGTAGAGTCACGATGAACAGTGCACGCGACCACGTTTTCGCTAATTTCTCCCTTGATCGCCTCCTTTCACTCTGAAGCTTTTGTCGTGTGTTCTCCTTCCTCAAGCGAAGCTTCCTTTCAAATATCATGGCCGGAGATGGTCTGTGCGATGAACGGCGATGAACCCTAGTGCGGTGGCGATTCTACAAAATTCTCCCTCAATCGTTAATGAAAAATATTCCTTTTGCTTCTAGAATCTCCCCCTCCTTATGCTGAGTCTTCCCCTTTTTATGGATCTTCAATTGGTGCCCTAAATCTCGAGAAATCATTTTTTTAAGTTTTCAGTAGAAAAATCGAGAAACTGGGCGTGTAATTACGGTATAATGATGAATGTTACGGTACTGCCGTAATGGCTTTGGATGTTTCTGTAAGGAAACGACCTAGAATTATGGTACCATAAATTTTGTCACGGTAGTGCCGTAAATTCCATGATTATTCCTGAAAGTTTAGGTGAGAAATTTGCCTGAAATTACAGTACCGTGAAAACCATTATGGTAGTGCCGTAATTCTCCTGAAATCCTCTGAAGTTTCTGCCAGAATTTGGACTGAAATCATGGTACCGTTACGGCAGTGCCGTAATTCCCCAAAAAATTCTCTGCGAGCTGCCACCATGGAATCAATTATGATAGTGCCTTATTTTCATATTACAGCCATGAAATGTATTACGACACTACCGTAATTTTGATGGAAAACTTGGTTTATCTTGAAATTTGATATGTAAACTCCTCTTGATGATTAGAATTCATCCATGCATTGAAATTGCTCGAAAACTTGTGATAATGATGCCTTTTTATTTGAAATTGATAAAAAAATCGAGAAAGGTGTAGATTCCAAAGTATTTGACAAATAAGGCATGAAAATAGAGCAAAAGAGCAAAATTATGGCTCAAAAGACTAGTTAATAAGCATGAAAAATACTATGAAATTTAGAGTCATCAACCATCAGCAGCTATTCCACTAGAGATACATTTACCATCTCCTGAGCCATCACCAGAGCAGTCACCGGCCGTATCTCTAGAGCCATCATCTCCAGAGCCGTCTCCTCCAGTAGCAGAGCCTAAGATGGTAGAGAGGAGACGCACATGATCTCCACCTCCCGCCCTAGTTCCTTGTCCACGATGGGTCAGATATAGGAGTAGGGACCAGGAGAGGAGATATCGAGCTGTCAGAGCTATGACAACTCGGGGAGTTCTTAGAAATAGATATTGGGATGACCATACTTAAAATTTCAATTGAATATATCGTCCTCAGAATTCAATCTTTAAGATCCATGATTCAATCAAATAAAATTTCGCAAAGTGCATATATGGAATTTCAATCTCATGAGTACCATGTTGACCGGATTTCGCATTAGTATCCCATTTTACCTTGTGAAGTGAATTCATAAGGTAGCTAGGGCGCGGAAGGGAGTTTTAGTGATGAGTGGCATGATCACCACCATTGCCCTTGCCCTCGGTATTGACCATTCGAGGTTGAACGAGGCTAAGGGCAATCCTAGATTGGATATGGACGCCTGCATTGCCGTTAAGATGATTACGAGGATTGGGAGTTCGTATCATCTTATGTTTAGGCATACGGATATTACCATGAGGCTGCTGAACATGAACCGTACCACGATTTGTGTTCAGTAGAACTGGATCGTGGATCCCATGCAGGGTGGGGTAGGTCCTAGAGGGGCAACTTCACCTCGTTCACCGCCGAGTATTTCAGACCCTGCACCTCTACTTGAGCCATCCACTACTGCTAGACCATCTACATCTGATGGACCATCTACTTTAGCACCACCACACCCTTCCTTAGAGCATATACTAGCTAAGCAGCAGAGGATGCGTGCTGATATATCATGCCTTGAGTAGGGAAAGATGAGGACACTCGAGTCATTACGTGAAATTGAGTAGCTATTGTGGTGACATCTCCCTTCTTCATCGACACAATATACCAGTGACAAGGAGGAGGAGGATTCTGAGCACGCAGAGATAGATTGATAGGTTTTGTGAGTATCTCTATATTATTTTTATGCATTTACTATTATTGTTTGATATTTTTTGAGATATCTCACATATTTTCCTTTGCAAGCAGGATTAGAAAGAGTTGGTGCTGATGCAACACACACACTACCGTTTTATGTTTTATTTGTGTGTGTACGTTGTATTTCATCATTCTGCGATGTATTTCTGGGATTATACTTGATATCTGACATTTGAGATTGTATATACATGTAATGGTATTGTGCTTTTAGTTACTGTACATGGTTGGATCTTAATGATATTATAGTTACCATGTATCTATGATGCTTTGTGATGCTGTGTTGATGACTTTGTGCATTCTGGAGTAATTCTGATATATGTTTTGATATTTGAAGTGAATAGTGTTTTGAAACAGTAAAATATGATTTTGAAAGTGAAGCATGATGGTATTTGATGTTTGAAACTTGTTTACCATGTAAAATGTGATTATATTTGATGTGACATAGTTTCTAGATTTTTCTGGGTCATGTTTTCATGCTTTGATATAATTGTAGAGGGTTTCGCCCACATTACAAAGGGAACTTTTGCAAAATCTTTTGAAATCTTTCATTCATTTATTTAATGTTTATACACATGCAATAATTTGTTGGGGTATGCCCTTAAGGCTAATGTTTGAGGCCTTGGGATTCTTTCAGTATCATGTATAAACTCTTATGTTTATAAAGGCAATGGTTGTTATTCAGTCTGTTA
>JANTFE010008002.1:17467-32957 GCA_027562315.1 Costus pulverulentus
GATCACTTGTGTTTCTAAATGATGATTGTCATTGTTTTGAGGTAGTTCAATATCATTTGAAACATAATGATTATACACTATCTTGGATAATGATCATGAGTCAGGTTAAGGGCACTAGTGATAGATAAAGGATTGCCGTCTCCTTAATTGGAGTGTGATGTTCTAATGGGGCCCCCCTTCGATGAGATGATTGAGAAAGTGTATGGTCATACCCAGGTGACTATGTTCATCTGATCTAATCATGCTCATCATATTGGAGCTACAAGCTTGACACGCTTGTCCAATAAGAACATCCAGTGGCAAAGGAAATATGTATGCCTAGTGAGTTGATTCACACTTGTGCTGAGGTTTGGGTGTAGTCTTGGAAGACTCTTTCCTGTATATCAGGAGACAGTGATGTGTTGCTAGATACCCCTCACTGATCGTGATAACGTGAGTTATCGTTACCGACATTTAAAGGAAACCCTCAGGGTCGCACAATTTGATGATATGGCTTACTTAAGTCAGATCGTGTGGACTGAATTGTTTTGGTTCAGTTTAAAGGGATTTAAACTCTGATTGTAAGTGAGATCTGGTCTGATCATGTTCGATTGATTAGGGCTTGAGATCGGTAAGCTTTGATCGAGAGAGTTGATGCTAGATCGATGAGATAAAGAGCATCAAGAGATGAACGGTCAGATCAAGTGGCTTGGGCTAGTTTGATTTGGTCTTTGAGCCAAATTGGGTTGAACCAAATGTCTTGAACCGGTTCACATGGGTGAACGCATGGTTCAAAGTCTTCTTGGCGCTTTGGGCGGTTTGCCTTGAGTGAGCGCACGGTTCATAAATGCATGAACGCATGAAGTGAAGGTTTACTATTTTTGGAAGAGGCGTTTTCCAAAATAGATACCACACCTCACGTTCGACACACTCATGCTATTCTCGCCCCTTTTGCCTCTTCCTCTCGACATCTTCTCGTGTGGTGAAGAAGGTTGTCGCCAAGGAGAAGAAGAAGATCGCCGAGCAAGATCTCTCATCCCTTCCATTCGACAAGCACCCTTGGAGAACCTTGCTAGCACAAGGATCAACAAGGAGTAGGCTACATCACCTTCTGTGCGCACCGTGTGGAGGAGAAGCACTCGACTCTCTTCTTCCTAGATGCCATTCGAACTAATGGCTATGGTATGATTCAATCTACAGATTTAAGTTGATCATATATGATGCATATGATTCTTGATGCCCTATTTTCCGCCCATGCACAAAGTTGTTCATATGCGCATGTTTAGGGTTTCGCCCCCCTCTTGAAAGGGGTCCTTCATAATTAAGTCTAGGGTGTCCTCATATATTTTTCTTTCTCTTCAAAACTTTATAGATATGTATTTTGAATGTTTATGATTGTTAAGGATAATCAGATTTGTTTTATCCTTAATTTTAAACTTACGAAGCATTTTGGGTACTTAATTTGATAACTTAGGAAATTTTTGAAATTTCATGTAGACTTGAATTATTAAGTAAATTCGATTCTGGTATTGATAAAATTGATATACCGATTGTTATATGTTCATATGACATGTGTATGGTATTTTTATAATTGAAGTTTAATTTATCTGTCTTTGCTTTGCGGAAGATTTTTTTTTATGAATATGAAATTTGGTGATATATTTTTAATTTGAGATTTGCTCTAACTCCTCTGGTTGAGTGATTTGATGTCATGAGTTATATTATACTACGAGTGGGTATACTTTAAATCCGTGGCGATTAAGTGTCGATAACGATTTAAGTACCATTCCGCTGACCGGCTTTCTCTAAAAAGAAAAAGAGAGAGAAAGTGAAAAGACTCCTCTGCTTGGCACAGTTAAATTTGACAGTGGTGCCAAAGACATGGGTTGAAGTCTATAAATAAAAGAAAAAGAGAAAGCTGTTGGTTAAGTGGACAACTCCGCTGACCTTATGATTGGGATTATGAGTTATTATACTGCATTGCAGTATACTTTAAACAAAGTTATGATGCTAACAGGAAAGGACACATAACAGTTTAAAGACCAAATTTCTTTAAAAATCTCTTTTCTTTAAAATTACCAAATGACTTGAAGTAGAAATTTTATCCATTAAGTAAAGAAGATTTATTAAGTCTAGAGTATTTGATGATTCATGAAGGATGAATACTATAGCATGAATTTTGAGTTTTATTTTTCTTGGATTGTAAACTCTTGACAATTTGTCTCTTTACTGATTTTCTTAAATTACTCGAGTCCTGAAAATTGATTGCTTGAATTGTGAACTAAGAGCATTATTAAAAAGATAACAAAGAAGTGTTCCTTATTTTTACATTCTCTATACATATCGGAATATAGCTTAAGGACAAGCAAAGTTTTAAGTCTAGGGTATTTTGATGCGTTGTATTTACATTACATTTTTACCTATATTTTATAGGATATTTTGAGCTTATTTCATGATTTTATACTAATTTTTAGCATTTTTTGCTTCACATGGTATAGAATCTTCACTTTTCTTGATTTTGATGAAAATGAGGTAAAATGACTCAAAAATAATGGATTTCATGAGTTTTGAAGCTATCGAACGATTCCTGAGGAGATTATGAGTTTGCATTATTATTGTTTATGCCCTGCAGACCAATGTATGGACATGGTCCAACATTTTTTTGATTGTATTTTGATAGAATTGATATTATTGATAAAGGCATGGTCGTTATTATGCAGATTGCTTTACCTGCATTGATGTATTGAATTGCATAAATAATGTCCCAGGAGTTTGGTTGGATCCATTCTCATAAGTAATCCCCAGTCAAGGTGCCTTAGCCAATATGGGACAGCTTTGGTGCATGTGAGACTGGTATATAGGCTGGTTAGGTGCGAGCCATAGTAATGCAGACATACAGGTGCTTTAGCATTAGTTGCACTAGAGTGACCCACCGTGAGGATTGACTTGTCTAGTCAATAGGTCAATCTCACATGCAAGAGGTTTGCATTGATCCTTAGACTTAAGGTATTCATGTCTATATGTGATGACGGGTATGTTTTGATACAGTCTTACATCTCTCCATAATTGGGTGATCAAAATGACTGTCTTTGGACATATCATAAGTCATATGGAGATATGGATGACCAATTGTAGTATTTGCCCCTTCCTTAATGATGGGGGCGATAGGCATGCAAACATTCAAACAACGCGATTTGAAAAAAATTTGCTAGTTAAATATAAAATAGTGATACCCTTTATGCTAACGTAGTTGAAAATAGTTTGTTTTGGTATTTTGTAGGTAAAAATCGAAACTAAGAGGGTAATAAACTGAAGTTAAATCCTATCATGCAAGTATAAGACAAGTGATGAAGCTGAATTTGAAACCTAGCATGCAATCTAGAACATGAAATAACACTATGTTGGGAAACCCCAGGGACATTTTACAATTTTTCAGAGTCATAGACATACATACATACATTGCACAGCGGAAGAATGTCCCCGAAACAGGCCGGTCCCAAAAACCCAGTGAAGATCGCAAGCAAGAGAGTCGACACGATGAGTCAGGAAATACCTTAAGAGCGATTTGGAGTGATGCCGATGCAGGCGCCCAAGTGTGTGCCCTCTGCAGTCTCACACACACGGATCTCTTGAGTTCTCTTCTTCCACGCTCAGTGCTAGCCTCAGGAAGAAGATCCAAGCCTTAGGGTGATGCTCCACTTCACTTGCGCCACCAAGAGGAAAGGATGGAGAAGCTTGCGGCTATGGAAGAAGGAAGAGGAAGTTGCGCCCTTGCTCCTAGCTCTCGCCCCTCTTCTTGTGTTCACGCCTCCAAGGATGAATACTTGTAAGAGGGGGCGGCTAGGATCACATATATAGGGCAAGAGGTGGTTAGGGCAAGGGCAAGGATTATGACAAGGGTAAGGCTAGGATGTGGAGGTTTGATGTAAGGAAAGTCTCCAAGACTTTACCATAAACTTTATTCAACATATCCATAATTGCCTAAGTACCATATCAGCCCAAGACATGCCTTAGAGGCATTCATACCATCAATGGGAGATGGCTAGGCGCATATTACTTCTTAATGAAGCAATTTTCACCACCCAAACCCCATTATGCCCCTTAAACGCCAATGGGGTTGGGTCTCTCCCCATTATACCCTTTTAGTCTCTCATCTCTTCATGAGAACTTGTCATTGGGCCTCATTGGATAATTAGCTAGCCCAAACTTCATCTCATGGGTTGATTTAGCATTTGGATCCAATCTAATGCAACCTTAATCCAAATGTGACCAACCATGGTCAAATACGAGTCAACCTGCCAAAAATGAAGTTTGGCTCCAACAACATTCCTCCATCTCATCAGGTCCATTGGCGCTGGTGAAATCTCCCAATTAGATCCGAGCTATCCAATAGCTCGATCATAAGGCTTCCCGATCAATACGAGAACTCAAGTATCAAGGTGTGCGACCCTGTAGGTTCCTCTGACGCTGGCAGTGCTGACCAAAGGTCACCACAAGCAGTGAGTGGCACCTAGCAGTGCATCGCTGCTACCCAGGTCATTGGAATGGATATCGACATCGACATCCCCATCATCGCAACTAGGTACAGATGCATTAAAGTCTATTTGCCGAACTGATATCCGATTGGACAAGTGTGTCACCACTTGTTTTCACCCAATCACATGGATATGACTAAAACAGGTTCTCACCTGGGTATGGCCATACACTCTCAGTCATAGAACCATAGAGGAGCTCCATGGATATCATACTTCCATAAGGAAGCGGCAAATCCTATGTCTGTCCATTGACCTTCTCATATGGGTCGTGACATGCTCAATGAAAACCGTTATGACCTCCCAACTACGGCGAGGCATTAGGTTGTATCAAAGCAAGTCCCTAACCATATAGAATGATCAATGACCTCAAGTCAAGGGATCAATGCATCTTCTGTCACTTGTGAGGATAACTTATGACACCAAATCATAGCCTCACAGCAGGTCTTTCCAGTATATCCTCCAATGATATACCCATGTGTCTGCGTTAGCACCATGTGCCTAACCAGCCCACATACCAGTCTCACAAGTACCATAGCTGTCCCATATCCACTAAGGTACATCGACTGGGGACTATAGTTCGAGCTCAGATCCAATCTGTCTCCAGGGACATTATCATGTTAGTACATATGCGCAGATGTAAACAAACATAGATAACGACAATGCCAGAATGATATAAATATCAAGGTCAAGTAGTACATAAGTGGACCAAAACTAGGTCCTAGGGCATATACACCAACACACTACTCTAAGGGAGAGGCTAACCTTGCGCCCTTTGAGAATAGAAAGGGCGTACTTCCAGTTCTTCACCAGTCCAATGGTGGAACAACACGAAGTAGGGCCCTATGAGCTTACAACCATGGCATTACAACATTCCCACACATGCATGGGTGAGTGTTTGAAAGAATACTAAGAGGCCAAGTTACAAGAACAATCAAGAGGGAGGCTAACCTCCAAGTTCTCTTGCCAACATGTTAAGGACTAACTAGCTTAGAGGGGGAAAGGAGGGGATGCGCTTGGCATGCTCTCCAAGGGCCTTGCGCCACCTGTGAGAATTCAGTGTGAGTGCAGATGGGTGCTCAAAGAACATCAAGAAAAAACAACAACCAAGGTAGTGAAGGAACTTAGCTAACTTGGTGTGGTTTCTTGGTCTCGGCATGGTGTAGGTGACACCATCTTGAGCCACGGTTTGGCCTAGCTTCTTCTCTTGGGCTGAAGACTCTTCAAGGCTGATGGGAGAAGGTGGCGTGAACTTCCAACTTCAGGACATGAGCAAGTGGTGGAAGAAGATTGAAGAGGGAAGAGGAAGGGAGCTCTCGGCAAGGTTTCGAAGAGGGGGGGGGGGGGAGTTGAGGTGACACACACCACTAGAAGACACACTTCTGAATTTTCAAAAATATTCAACTCTAATTTATGCCAAAGAGGTTACAAGGTTATAATGCCAAAGCCAAGCAAGGAAACAAGTCCTTTTGGCGCATATACAAGTCAAACAAGCAAGCAAGCAACGGTACAATGAGCTGGCGCCTAGAAGGCTGAAAATTTCCCCATTTGTTGGCTAGTCTTCACGAGCTTCCCTTGGGGCTTTCCTTCAAATAGCAAGTGGCGGTTGGGGAGTGAAGACAAATCCCACATGTATGCCAAGTAGGATGGTGGGATTTGGGGTAGTTGTTGTGATGTTCCATAAGGTAGGTGGGCTGATTCTTCCATAAGATGGGCTCGTGGGCTCTTGGCACCTCTTTGAGTTGTCTTGACCTGATTTTGACTTGTATTCCCAAAATGGAGTTGACCTAATCTATTACAGTAATTGCATGCACTAACCTACCATACATAAGTGGCGGAACCTAGAAATGTAACTACATGGTGTAATTTGAGGGTGGATCTAACCTATCACATGATGCAACCTAATCTAAGACAAAATAAGCAAAATGGGGTTCTAAGGAAGCTTTATCTAGGGGCTAGGGTAGCCAAACCTAGAGGGCTTATTTCGAACCCGATCGGACCTCCGAAGGGCCTGTCTTGGTCCCACATCAACTCTCCCAGGGTGAGAAGAATTCTCCTCTGGAGAATTATCTTTGTACCCTTGGAGAAGCTCAGGTGCAGACCTAGCAAGCTCAGCCTCAGGGAGCCATGCCTCCTCACCATCAGCAAATTTGACGCGGTAATAAAGCTGTACCTCATCCGGGGTGAGTCGGGTCTGGTCCTCGAGTATGGCCTCAATCTCTAACTCGCGGCTGACGTCCGGTTCTCGTATCGCGAGAGGCGGATGATAAAGCGTCAGATCCTCCACATTGATGGTGGAGGATATTCCCAATTCTGGTGGCAGGTCCAATAGATAGGCGTTGTTGTTGACCTTCTTCAGAATGGTGAAGGGCTCAATTCCCTTCGCGTCCAACTTGCGGCCGGGTCCTTGGTTACGCTCCTCACGGACCCGCAACATCACCTGATCCCCTACAAAAAATACCTTCTCTCGGCGTTGTTTATTAGTATCATTATGATATTGGTTGACAGAATCCTGAATCTTACTAAATAACTCATGATGTAACTGCGAAATAAGGAAAGCATAATCTCAGGTAGAAATAGAAGTCCTCCAATGCTTAGGGGTAGCAAATAGATCAATGGGCTTATTAGGTTGGTACCCTAAGTTTGCCTGGAAGGGAGACAGACCAGTAGTCCTATTCAGGACACTATTGTAGGAGAATTCAGCCGTGGGCAACAGCTTGTCCCAATCACAGGGGTGTTCTCCTACGAGACTCCTAAGGATGCTCCCAAGTGATCTGTTGACCACCTCGGTCTGCCCATCCGTCTGGGGATTATAGGCCGTCGAGAACTTCAGTTTTGTGCCTAAGAGAGCCCATAGTGTCCTCCAGAAATGGCTAACGAACCTGGTGTCTCTATCCGAAACTATAGTGAGAGGGGTACCATGCAGTCTAACAATGTGTCTAAAGAAGAGCCTGGCCATATGGGAGGCATCGGTAGTCTTAGTGCAAGGTATAAAATGTGCCATTTTAGTGAACCTGTCTACCACAACATAGATAGAGTCATGCCTAGCAGCAGTCCTAGGCAACCCTAGAACAAAGTCCATACTAATATCCTGCCACGGTGCCTAGGGAATAGGCAGAAGGGTGTACAGTCCAAAATTGTGCTTCTGGACCTTGGTGGATTGACAGGTCCCACAATGCCTAACTACCTTGGCCACATCTCGGTAGAGTTTACGCCAAAAGAACCACTACTCTACCAAGGCTCGGGTCTTTTCTCGACCATGGTGCCCAGCAGACCCTCCTCCATGGAGTTCCCAAATTAGGAAATCTCGGATTGAGGTCTTAGGCACACAAAGCGTCGGCCCAAGGAAAAGATACCCATCCCTAAGGGTGTACAGAGGGTGGCTCATAATATTTCTAGTCATATCAGCATAGATAGTAGAAAAATCAGGGCAATCTAGATAGGCAGCTTTCATATGCTCAAATCCCACAAGCTCAGCATGCATAGTTTGCAAAATGAAGACTACCCTACTTAAAGCATCAGCAACTTTGTTGTTAACTCCAGACTTGTGCTTTAAGACAAAAGTGTACTGTTGTAGATACTCTACCCACTTGGCATGTCTAGCATTTAGTTTTCTTTGGGCACTAAGGTAAGACAGGGCTTGGTGATCACTATTTAAGGTAAATTTATGGTGGAGAAGGTAGTGCCGCCAATGCCTCAAAGATTGAACTACGGCATAGAACTCTTTGTCGTAGGTTGAGTACTTCTGCTTGGCCTCATTCAGCTTTTCACTGAAGAAGGCAATAGGGTGACCTTCCTGGCTGAGGGTCCCACCTATGCCAATGCCAGAAGCAACGCAATCAACCTCAAAGACCTTGTCAAAGTCAGGCAATCTTAAAACAGGGGCAGAGGTCATCCTATTCTTAAGTTCAGTGAAAGCCCTATTGGCAGACTTAGTCCAACTAAAGTCCCCTTGTTTCATGCAATTGGTGATAGGAGCTACTATGGTGCTAAAATTCTGTATAAACCTACGTTAGAAGGTAGCAAGACCATGAAAACTCCTAACTTCAGTAAGGGTCTTGGGCTCTGGCCAGTCTAGTATGGCTTGGACCTTAGATGGATCAGCTTGAAGCCCTAATTTGGAAACAATGAACCCTAGGAAGACAACTTTGGGAGGTAGGAAAGAACACTTCTTTAGGTTGACATAAAGCCGTTCATCTCTAAGAAGGGTTAGGGTTTGCCTTAAGTGCTCTAGGTGCTCCTCTTGTGACTTACTATAGATAAGTATGTCATCAAAGTACACAACTAAGAATTTTCCTATGTAGGGTCTAAGCACTTGGGTCATAAGCTTCATAAATGTGGAAGGGGCATTGGTTAGCCCAAAAGGCATGACTAACCACTCGTATAGACCGTCTTTGGTTTTGAAAGCGGTCTTCCACTCATCCCCTTCTCTTATCCTAACCTAATGGTATCCACTCCTGAGGTCAAGCTTTGAAAACCATTTGGATCCTACTAACATATCTAGCATGTCATCAAGTCTAGGTATGGGTAACCTATACTTGATAGTAATCTTGTTGATAGCTCTACAATCTATACACATGTGCCAGCTGCCATCCTTCTTTGGGGTAAGAAGGGCTGGGATGGCATAGGGGCTCAGGCTTTCTCTTATGTAACCCTTACACATCAAGTCATCTACTTGTCTCTTAAGTTCCACATGTTCGGTAGGGTTCATCCTATAGTGGGGTAGGTTGGGAAGAGAGGATCCAGGTACTAAGTCTATGGCATGTTGTATATCCCTAAGGGGTGGCAGTCCTTCAAGGAGATCCTCGGGAGTGAGCTCACTAAATTCCTAGAGCAAGGCTTCTACTTCTGGGGAGGGTTTCTCTTCTACTTCGGGGTTGATTTCTTTGATGACTAAGGTATAAAGGGGTTGATCTTCTATGATCTCCTTAGTGAAGGTTTGTGGCCTTATAAGTTGAACGGTGGGTTGACTTTGCTTGGGTTCCTCTACCTTACCCTTACTAGTTGTAGCTCTAAGTTCTTTGGGAAGGGAAGGTTTTAACCTAATCTTTTGGTCCTTATGGTTAAAGACATAGGTGTTAGTCCTACCGTAGTAGACAACATCCATATCATAGAGCCAAGGGCGGCCTAAAAGGATTTGGGCTACATCCATAGTAAGTGCGTCACACCAAACCTTGTCCTCATATGTGCCGAACTGGATAGGCACAAGGCACCCATGGGTCATAGGGACACTAGTTTGGTTGACCCAGGTAATGTTGTAAGGGCTAGGTCGGGGTTCCATTTTGAGATTCAGTTTAGTAGCAGCTATGTGGGAGACAGCATTGAGACTGCTTCCTCCATCAATTACCACCTTGCACATGTGACAATGGCATTTTGTGTAAGTGTGGAAGATGCTGGTCCGACGCCAGTCTTCAGTGGGGGTAGGCTTAACAGGGCACATCTAACTACCCCTAAGGTGTTGAAGATGTCATCACTACTGTCATAGTCATTGATTTCAATCTCTTGATCAGGGTCTCCCTCAAGGGTGGGTTCAGGGTCTATGTTTTCCTCAGTTGGGACCATGACCTTCTTAGTGCAGTCCTTCTCAAGGTGTCCCTTTTGCCTATAGTTATAACAAGTGAGGGTGGAGTTGTCTATAGGTTGAGCAGATCTAGGCTTGGGGTTTGAGCTAGAAGGCTGGTGCATAGGAGTGGACCTATAGATAGGCCGGGGAGGGAGGGTCTCCTTCCTATTCTTAAGTTCTTGTTCCACCTCTATGGCCCTTTGATAAGCTATCTCTGGGGTATCTAATTGGAAATACGTCAAAGCCCTCTTAATGTCAGGTCTAAGGCCATTGTTGAATCTACTTAGAATCATACCCGGGTCCTCATTGACCTCACATCTAATGAGAAGCTCTTCTAACTTGGTTTGGTAGGCTTCTACAGTAGAGGATCCTTGAGTGTGACTACCGAGTTCATCCTTAAGTTTTTGCATGAAGCTGGGAGGGACATATTTTTGCCTAAGTAGGAGTTTCATCTCATCCCAAGACTTAATGGGTGGCTTACCATCCCTTTCTATGGTTCTCTCGACATGGGTCCAGTAGAGTCTAGCGGGTCCTTCTAGTAAGCACTTTGTGAACCTAACCTTACTCTCATTGTGCATAAGACTATAGTCAAAGTATTGATCTAGCTTTGTAGTCCAATCTAGGAATTCCTTAGGGTTAAGGGATCCACCAAAAGTAGGAGGGTTGATCTTGATGGCACGTTGCACATCATGATCCCTAGGTCTATAATAAGGTGGTTGTTGGGCATAAGGCCCTTCCCATTCGGTTTGAACATGATTGACTCTAGGGGCTTGAGAGGGAGGTCCTAGGTCGTTTGGTTCCCTTGTGTGGGATCCACTATTAGGCCGACTAGTATTTGGGGGATGCATCTTAGAGTTAGACTCTAGGGTGTTAAGCCTATTGTCCATGACACCTATAGAGTGTTGAAGGGATGCTAGGGTTTCTTTAATGGAGGCCATATCAATTGAAAGGGCACTAACCTCATGGTCAAGAGCTTGATTAAGACCATAGGGAGCACCCGATCTAGTAGCCATTTTTCGAAAACAAGTAGAGCTTTTGAAAGTAGATCCTAAGGTGGTAGAATATAGCTAATCACTTCTTTCAAGCACCTAGGTCCAAAATCGTCTTAGTAGTAGGAAAATAAATTTTGGTCTTATAAATTCCTACTCTAAGAACTTCCTCTGATACCAAGATGATGGGGGCGATAGGCATGCAAACATTCAAACAACGCGATTTGAAAACATTTTGCTAGTTAAATATAGAATAGTGAAACCCTTCATGCTAACGTAGTTGAAAATAGTTTGTTTTGGTATTTTGTAGGTAAAAACCGAAACTAAGAGGGTAATAAACTGAAGTTAAATCCTATCATGCAAGTCTAAGACAAGTAATGAAGCTGAATTTGAAACCTAGCATGCGATCTAGAACATGAAATAACACTACTCTAAGGGAGAGGCTCACTTTGCGCCCTTTGAGAATAGAAAGGGTGTACTTCCCATTCTTCACCGGTCCAATGGTGGAACAACACGAAGTAGGGCCCTATGAGCTTACAACCATGGCATTACAGCATTCCCACACATGCGTGGGTAAGTGTTTGAAAGAATACTAAGAGGCCAAGTTACAAGAGCAATCAAGGGGGAGGCTAACCTCCAAGTTCCCTTGCTAACATGTTAAGGACTAACTAGCTTAGAGGGGGAAAGGAGGGGATGCGCTTGGCATGCTCTCCAAGGGCCTTGCGCCACCTGTGAGAATTCAGTGTGAGTGCAGATGGGTGCTCAAAGAACATCAAGAAAAAACAACAACCAAGGCAGAGAAGGAACTTAGCTAACTTGGGGTGGTTTCTCGGTCTCGGCAAGGTGTAGGTGACACCATCTTGAGCCACGGTTTGGCCCAGCTCCTTCTCTTGGGCTGAAGACTCTTCAAGGCTGATGGGAGAAGGTGGCGTGAACTTCCAACTACAGGACATGAGCAAGTGGTGGAAGAAGATTGAAGAGGGAAGAGGAAGGGAGCTCTCAGCAAGGTTTGGAAGAAGGGGGGGGGGGGAGTTGAGGTGACACACACCACTAGAAGACACACTTCTGAATTTTCGAAAATATTCAACTCTAATTTCTGCCAAAGAGGTTACAAGGTTATAATGCCAAAGCCAAGCAAGGAAACAAGTCCTTTTGGCGCATATACATGTCAAACAAGCAAGCAAGCAACGGTACAATGAGCTGGCGCCTAGAAGGCTGAAAATTTCCCCATTTGTTGGCTGGTCTTCACGAGCTTCCCTTGGGGCTTTCCTTCAAATAGCAAGGGCAAATCCTGAGCTGCTGAAGGACTGATCTCCTGGTGGCTTTGGTGGCCAGAGCAGCAAGCAATTCCAGAAATAGAGGGGCAGCAACCTGCGCATGGAAGGGTGGAGTGATGGCTGCTCCTTGCATTGATGGGCTGGCACAACTTCCTTCTTGGGGCTGTAGAAAAGCTGATAGGTGGCTGACCTTGTCCCCATTACTCCCAAAGGGAACGTGGCGGTTGGGTAGTGAAGACAAATCCCACATGTATGCCAAGTAGGATGGTGGGATTTGGGGTAGTTGTTGTGATGTTCCTTAAGGTAGGTGGGTTGATTATTCCATAAGATGGGCTGGTGGGCTCTTGGCGCCTCTTTGAGTTGTCTTGACCTGATTTTGACTTGTATTCTCAAAATGGAGTTGACCTAATCTATTACATTAATTGCATCCACTAACCTACCATACATAAGTGGCGGGACGTAGAAATGTAACTACATGGTGTAATTTGAGGGTGGATCTAACCTATCACATGATGCAACCTAATCTAAGAAAAAAATAAGCAAAATAGGGTTCTAGGAAGCTTTATCTAGGGGCTAGGGTAGCCAAACCTAGAGGGCTTCTTTCGAACCCGACCGGACCTCCGAAGGGCCTGTCTTGGTCCCACATCACTTAATTGGAAGCATGATATCCACTTTGGGGCGCCCCACCTCATTGGTGCATGATAGGAATGTATGGAAATACTGTTTGAGTCATGACCAATAGATTGGATTAATAAATATGAGACTAATCCAATGACGAGATATCAGTTTAGGCAAAGGGATCTAGAATACATGGGAATCCTCGTTGCTTGTTAGGGAGTTGTTGACAGATGACTTTAGTGCTATGACATGGGTAGTAGTGATGTGTTGCTAGATACCTCTCACTACTTATGATGTTTCGTCATCATTGTCATCGTCATATGGATCCTACGGGGTCACACGCAATAGACTCTTGTTGTTGTATTTTGATCTGGAAATCTTGGAATATATTTGAGTTCATTCTGATCCTAAGTCCAAGACGGATTCATGGTTGAATCTAAGTCCATTTGGGATTCATAGGTTAATGTATATCATGGCCAAGTATGTACTCTGTATGGGAGTTGGCCTTGGATTTGGGACAATACACCATGTTGGATTCGAATCCAAAATTGATTAGGAGTTGGAATCCTAATCCTATTACGAATTGGAATCCTAATCCAACTAGGAGTTAGAATCCTAAATTAATTAGGAGTTGGAATCCTAATCCTATTACGAATTGGAATCCTAATCCAATGAGGAGTTGGAATCCTGATTTAATTAGGGATTAGAATCCTAATCCTATTAGGAATTAGAATCCTATTCCAACTTGGAGTTGGAATCATAATTGAATTAGGAGTTGGAATCCTAATTCTACTAGGAGTTGGAATCCTAATCCAATTAGGATTCAAATCCTAAAAAGAATTTGGTTTTGGATTAGACCCATAGTGGTTGGGCGCAAATCCTAATCCAACTAGGATTCAAATCCTAATAGGAGTTTGGTTTTGGATATGGCCCATAGTGGTTGGGCGCAAATCCTAATCCAACTAGGATTCAAATCCTAATGGGAATTGGATTTGGATAAGGCCCATTGTGTTGGGCACAAATTCTAATCCAATAAGGATTTAATTCCATGGGCCTAATTAGTGTTGAAATCCAAATCCAATTAGGGATTGTGGATTAAATCTAATTGAGGCAAGTTTGAATCCTAATAAGAGATGGAATTACACTTGGCGCATGGGATAATTCCATATATGGAATTTGCGCCAATGATGTGTATGAATCCTTTTGGAATTGGTTTCCTTAGATGGAAATTTTCTTGGACGCATAGGACTGATATATTGGTGTGTAAGGCTTGATTAAATCTAGCAAGAATCAAGCCAACAATATATGGAAAGTCCTAATAAGATAAGAGCTCAAACTACCTCTCTTGATAAGGCAAGGAGCATGATTGTTTCCAAACTTCTTCTTGCGCCAATTCAAGAGGAGAGGTGGCTAATCTTTTGCGGTAACTCCTTGGAGGAATTGCGCCAAGATCAAAGGAGGAAATAAAGGGGCTTGAAGGGCTAGGGATGTTATAAAAGAAGGGGTATGCGCCCCCTCTTCAATAATGCTGAATTCGCCAAAGCAAGGCAACTTGGAGTTGTGCAAGCATTGGATGCCCTAGCCGCCCTCTTCCTTTGGTGTTGCGCCACTTCTCATCTTCCTCTTCTCTTTGGCGGAGAGTCTCCAAGCAAGGAGACAAGTTGGCGTGAAGAGCAAGGTGGGAGAAGAAGGAGATTCCGAGAGGTGATCTTCTCTTCCCGAGGCTAGCACCAAGCGTGGAAGGGAGAACAGTTGAGAAGGTCGACGCGTGGATACTTGTAGAGGACGAGCACTTGAGCATCTTCAACTTGGCATCATCAACTTGACAAGCAATAGAGGTACTTTCTCTATCAAATCCTTGTGTTATGTCTCTCACAAGGATCCTTGGGAAAGGAATATGTTTCGGGTGTAATGCATCTTCTGCTGCATCCTAGGACTACAAAATTTTAAATTACACCCAGTATTCCCAACATGCACTTCAAATTTGGAGCGAAAATGGTGAAAAATGTGACTTTGACGGCCCTGGCTGTGAGTTTTCCGGCCAGCCATGAATCCTATGTTCGAAGGGTAAAAAAATGGCTAAGTTAAAAAGTCCACAGAAACTTTCATGGGTTAGGCCATTAATCCTTCACGGTCCATGAAACTTTCTGTATCCTTCACGGTCCATATCACTATTTTCGTAAATAGCATGATGCATGGCAATCGATTTTTCTAAAGGTAGAAAAATTAGGTTTTCTTGTTTCTATCATCCTCTCAATGTCTTTTGGATTTTTGGACTATTTTTCTTGTCTGATTTAAATATCAAAGGCGCACGTAATTTTGTCAAGTAGGACGGGCATTGTTGTTGGGGTATGCCCTTAAGGCTAATGTTTGAGGCCTTGGGATTCTTTCAGTATCATGTATAAACTCTTATGTTTATAAAGCCAATGGTTGTTATTCAGTATGTTACATTGTCTGCTGCAATAAGTGTGCTTCTGAATAATGTCTCAATGCTGTTTAGCTAGGCTGACATGCTGTAATGTCCTTAGTCGA
>JANTFE010008031.1:3648-15544 GCA_027562315.1 Costus pulverulentus
CATTCAAAATTTCGACATAAACATTGACTAAGTCTGTTCAATCAAGGTTTATAATAATTATGCAAAATTTTACTAAGTCAAAATTAAGTCAAATATCTTGTGAAAATGCTCTCGCATCACATTCATATTAAAATAAAAACATAACACATAAAGTTCAATAGTTCACAACTAGCAATACAACATAACACATAAAGTTCAATAGTTTACAACTAACAATACAACATTACATTAAAATTCAACATTCATACATTCATATTAAAATAAAAACATAACACATAAAGTTCAATAGTTCGCAACTAGCAATACAACATAACACATAAAGTTCAATAGTTTACAACTAACAATACAACATTACATTAAAATTCAACATTCATACATTCATATTAAAATAAAAACATAAAACATAAAATTCAATAGTTCACAATTAGCAATACAACATAACACATAAAGTTCAATAGTTTACAACTAACAATACAACATTACATTAAAATATAACATTCATACATTCATATTAAAATAAAAACATAACACATAAAGTTCAATAGTTCACAACTAGCAATACAACATAACAACATAGTAACATTACAACACAAGTAACAAGTACTCGGAAATCATTTTTAATGTTTTACAGTAGTCCATTAAAAGTAGTCCCTTAAAATAGAGCAAGATGTCTTCACTAGCGTGCATATAGATATTTTAAGAATCCTAATTTTTTTTCAGGTGTTTTCATTGCTTTCCACATCGCTCTATTTGTTTTGTCTCTGAATATGGATGCTGCAAAAAAGAAGAGGTCTGGATCAGCTTCAATTTCTGGAATAGAGCTGGCATCTGCTATAATGTCCTCAATACTGCATCCTGGAGGGTCTACAAGCTTGGTCTCAATAGCAACCCTTTGTTCTATGGATGTTGCTAATGAATGTAAATCATCCCTCACTGTCGATGCAATTCTACACTTTCTTTTACCACTTGTTTTACTACTGCTTGGTTCAACATGTCTTGGCTCATTGCATTCATCAACTTGGTTATTACTTTCAGCATGTGCTTGCAAGTCGTCAGGGATCTCATTCTCATTGTTTACAGCAGGTGTATAAACTTGATCACCAGTAGCTATGGTACTTCCAAACATGAGATCATTTTTTTTCTCGATATCAGGATGAATACCCTTCTTTCGAAACTTTGCATAGTCTTTGTTTATCTACAATTAAATTAGAAATAATAATCATATTATTGATTATAACAATATTAAATAACATTAAAAATTAAATGCATACCACAATCTTAGAAGCCCACCATTCAGGTGTAGCATCTATAGTTTCTAGTCTCGAATTCCATCCTAACCCGGTTTCTTTTCCCTTCAACTCTTTCCAAAGTTTCCAATCAGCTTTCATTTGATCTCATCTATTTTTCAGTTTACTTTATCGTACTTCAAACCACTGAGTTCTTGAAAATTTTCTTACACAAATTTCCACCCTTGCGTTGAGAAATGAGATCCAGGCCGTAAGTTTTTATCAATTGCAGCAATACATACATCACAATATATGAGTGTTGTAGGTACATTCCACACGGCTTTGACATTTTTGGTGGTTGCTTGTGAACTTTGTGCCATCTATTTTCACATAAATATACCATATGTTAAATTTTAACTAATGATACCAAAGTGGAAAGAAATTTCATATTTGTTATAGTTTTACTCTATGACTAAAATAATGCTAAACTAATTTAAAAAAACCAAGTTCATTTCAACAACATTCATCACTGAAAAAGTAAAACTTGCTTAAAAAGAACATTGCTTCATAAGAGAAAGATCATGAAAAAGAACAATCTTGATGAATAATAAAGGCCCAATATTCTTATACTAGCCTAAGGAGTTAGGAGCAGAAGATTGCTTTTACATAAGAATTAAATTAATGAATATGATAATTCTATAAGAAATACCAATAAAACTACAATACACCGAGCTCAAATAAGCACATTTTGTGGTTATTGGTTAACACACAAACATCTCACAGCACAACAGGTTATGAAGATCAAAACATTGGCATAAACAGAAATATATACTAACTACATACACAAGGCATTACATCACTAGTAGGTTGTAGATTTTCATGCTTGGAATATGATGATTGAAATTTAGTTGAATAAAGGTAAACAATGAAAAACAAGTAGTAGTTTGATTAGTTATAAAGAGCATAAATATTTGTAA
Organism: Costus pulverulentus; assembly: GCA_027562315.1. Taxonomy (NCBI): domain Eukaryota; kingdom Viridiplantae; phylum Streptophyta; class Magnoliopsida; order Zingiberales; family Costaceae; genus Costus; species Costus pulverulentus. The sequence goes on from JANTFE010008031.1 coordinate 5,852, forward strand.
AAGTTTGTTTGAGGGAAGTACTGAGGAACATCATCAGGGATAATGTTACTAACTCACCAACAAGGTGTCATTGTTTCAAGTTGTAAAATGAAGTGAATATTCTAATAAATATATAGGAATTACTTTTTTATTTAGGGAAAGAATAAGAACACTTAAATCTCTTATGAGATAGAAGATCAAACACACAAGTTATTTGATGGATTTGTAGTAGTCCACTAAACATAAAGAAATAACTTCGCTATTTGGTGACACAATAAGAACATCTTATACCACTAATGATAAAGAATCCTTTGCCCTGTTAACCCAAGATAGCATTCAAATATCTCTCCAAGTAACTTGGCAAAATAACCCGGTAAATTCAGGACATCCACTCTTGTAATTTTATAATCTTTCAAAACAATCACACAAAAATAGGAAAGGAAAACATGGAATACCAACAACAATAAGTAAGTTGAAATAGAATTGACAAGTTTATCTAATCTGTAATCTCAAATGTAATAGTTTTGCTTACCTACTAGCTCTGTATTTATGTTCTGGTGCTATTGTTCAACTATGAGATGATACAACAACTATGAGATGATAACAACATCAACTAGTAGAGATGTTGAGGTGCTGTTCAGCCTGAAATGAATGAATTCTGTTGCACATCCGAAAACAAGGAATTTATACTGTTATTCAAGGTATTATAGCTTAACAGACTCATACTCTAATTAAATGAGTAACATGTAATAGCTAAATCACAAGCCTCCAAATAAAAGTCAATAACTTACAGGTTTCCACATTGCTTGATCCATTTTATATCTGCAAGACCTCAAACAGTTCAAAACGCACAAGGTAAGGTGCTTATGAACTTAAATTGCGCTTCACGACACTAGTGTAGAAAAAAATAAAGACAGAATTTTTTATTGGTTCCATGTACAAGGATACGGATAAAACTTATGTACAATGAAATGAGAACTTGAGTTGCGATGTCAAGATAAAAGCTAATTTTTTTTGTAGCAGATGGTTAAGATCGTAAAGCTGAGAAAAAAAAATTAGAAATCAGGGAGAAAACAGCTGATGACGGCAAGAGAGGTGGAGAAGAAAACAAACATAGCTAGAGAAGGCGAGAGCTGATGATGGATAGTGGCGAACGGTGGCTATGAGAGAGGCAGATGGCGGTGAGGGCTGATGGCAGAGAGCGGCGAACGGCGGCTGTGAGAGAGGTGAATGGCAGCGAGGGCTGATGGCAAACAGTGGCAAACGATGGCTGCGAGAGAGGCCGATGGCAGCGAGGGCTGATGGCGGAGAGCTCTGACGGCGGCGAGATAGCTGTTGGCAAGGGTGAAAAAACTTAGGGCGAGCGAGGAGTCGGGCTGAGCGAGCAAGGAGTCGGGCTAAAAGGTTGTTGGTGTATGTGCCCTTGGACCTGTTGTTGGTCCATCTTGTACTACTTGACATTGATATTTAATATATCATTCTGGCATTGTCGTTATTATGCTATGTTTACATCTGTGATTATGTACATGGATAATAATGTCCCTGGAGACAGATTGTATCTGTGCTCAAATGGTATGTCCCCAGTCGAGTACCTGAGTGGATAAGGGATAGCTCTCGTACATGTGAGAGTGGTATATGGGCTGGTTACGCACGGGGTGCTAACGCAGGCATATGGGTATATCAGTGGTGGATATATTGGACCGACCCGCTGTGAGGCTTTAACTTGGTATCATGAGTTAAGCTCACATGTGACAGCAGATGCATTGATCCCTTGACTTGAGGTCATTGACTCTTCTATATGGTTAGGGGCATACTTTGATACAACCTAACGTCTCGCCGTAGTAGGGAGGTCATAACGGTTGTCATTGGGTATGTCACGACCCATATGAGAAGATCAATGGACAGACATAGGATTTGCCCCTTCCTACGGGAAGCTTGATATCCACGGGGCCCCCTATCGTTGCATGACTGAAAGTGTATGACCATACCCAGGTGAAAGCCTGATTTAGTCATGACCATGAGATTGGGTGAAAATAAAGTGGTGACACACTTTGTCCAATTGGATATCAGTTCGGCAAAGAGACTATAATGCATCGGTACCTTGTTGCGATGATGGGAATGTTGATGTTGATATCCATTTCGATTACTTGGGTAGCAGCGATGCACTGCTAGGTGCCAATCACTGCTTGTGATGACTCGGTTCAACACTGCCAACGTCTGAGGAACCTACAGGGTCGCACAACTTCAAACTCGGGTTCTCGTATTGATTGGGTAGCCTATTGATTGAGTTATTGGATAACTCAGATCTGTTTCGGAGAATCCATCAACACCACTGTGCTAGATGAGATGAAAGGAATCATTTGGAGCTAACTTGTTTTTGGGCCTAGTAGGCCAAATGGGCCCAATGGGCCATTTGGGCCAAATAGGGCCCAATAGACCAAGTTGGGCTAATAGGCCAAATGGGCTCAATAAGCCATTTGGGCCAATAGGCCAAATGGATGGCGCAAGCTACTTGGAGTGAGCTTGGCACATTTGCTTGAGGTGGACAAATCCAAGTTGGACATCTTCTTAAGATGAGAAGCTTGGTGCTTCTCACTTGGAGTGGGTGAATGTACTTGGGCGCATGGCACTTGGAGTGGGCGAAATGGGTTTTACCTCTTGAAGAGGTGTGTCTCTTCATGAAGAGGTATGCCTCTTCACTAGTGAAGAGGTGCACCTATTCATGGGTATATAAACCCCCTTCCTCCCTCCTCGTCGCAACTCTTGAACTCTTGCCCCCTTGTCCCCCTTGTCGCCACTCCTGGAAAGAGGGAGAGGGATGTTCACCCATTACCTCTCCTCTTCCCTTTAGTGAGTTCGGAACTTTGGAAGTTCCTTGGCGCCCTCCTCTCCAAAGTTGGACTTTGGCTTCGGTTGATTCCGGTTCGGATCTTGGTGGAGTGCTTCAAGAGTTGGACTCTGACGATGCTCCACCTCCTCTCCTTGGCATCTCCTCTGGAGTTGGCGCAAGTGATTGAGGAAGTCTCCCAAAGGCGTGGATCTTCTTCCCGAGGCTAGCACCGGGCATGGAAGAAGAGGATTCGAGGTTCAGCTGTGTGCGAGACTGCAGAGGGCGCATATTTGGGCGCCTGCATCACATCACTTAATTTGCATCAAGGTATCATCTCCTACTCACCGTGTCGATCTCCTCGCAAGACTCAATCTTCTGGGTTTTTGGGACTGGCCTGTTTCGGGGATTGCTTCCGCTGTGCTTGTCTGTAAAAATTTTAAAATCCCCGGGGTTTCCCAACAGTGGTATCAGAGCCATCTTGCGAACTCGAACAGTGTTTTATGCTTTTATTGTATGCTCACATGCCATCTGAATTTTTTCAAAAAGTTGCATATGCGTATGGATTTTTCTAAGTAAGAAAAATAGTAAGTTTTTCGTTCCTAACATCTATTCAATCTCTTTGGATTTTTGCTTTCTTCACATGGTGGGTTAGACCCATATGTGAGAGAATTAATTTCTCCCCACGCATGTAGGATAGTCCTACTGTGTGGAACTTGTCGAAGATTATGGGCACATGTTTGTCCTAATCTTGGCAGGTTAAGGATTGCAAGGGTAGATGGTCACTGCGATATATCCTAGAAAAAGGACAAGTTGGTTGGATCCAACTTGATGGACTGATATCAGACCTTGAGGATTGTCCTTAAGCTCGAGAGAAAGCTCTATGTCCTTGAGCAGCCTATTCCAGAGCCACTTCCATGCTCGGCCTTAGCAGCTGAGAAGGATGCTTTTGATAAGCATCAGGCTGATACTTTGGAGGTTGCTAATTTGATGCTAACCAACATGTCACCTGAATTTAGAGGGCGATATGAATCTAAGAGTGCTTTTGATATTATTTATAATCTAAGGCAGCTCTTCAATGAATTGGTTGAGCTCAACCCTCCCAAAGTAGTCATTCAGTGTGGTGAACTAAAAGGTCTAACCAAGGAACTGAAACTAAAGATGGAAAGGATCAGGAATAACAGGTGCTATTCATGTGGAGGGCCACCTCACATGTTGAAGGACATGGTGCGACTTCAGAACTAGGAGAAGATAAGCAAGACTTCGTCTTCTGGCTCAGGTATTTATGTTACCGAAGTCAACCTTTCTACTTCTATGTCATGGGTATTGGATACCGCATGCGGAGCTCATATTTGTACAAATATGCAGGGGCTCAAGAAAAGTAGAGCGGTGCGGTCTGGAGAGATTGACCTACGTGTTGGAAACGGAGCACAGGTTGCTGCTGTTGCCGTAGGACTTTTGACGCTCTCCCTGCCTTCTGGACTTCAACTAGAGTTAATTAATTGCTATTATGTACCTTCTCTTACCAAAAATATTGTATCTATTCCTTGCTTGGCCAGGGAAGGATTTAAATTTGAAATAAAAGAGGACTCTTGTTCTTTTCATTTGCAAATGTGTTTTATGGGAAGGGTACCTTGTGCAATGGATTATATGTCTTGGACATGGATAACTCTATATGTAACATAAATCATAAAAGGATCAAACTGAGTGGTTCAGTTGGTGCGTACCTTTGGCATTGTCGATTAGCCCATATAAATAAGAATCACATTCAATAACTCTATGCAATAGGTTTCGTTCACTTCTCTTGCGCCACCTCCAAGGATCATGCGCCAAGTGCAAGGAAGATGCTGTCAACTCCTTATCCTCTTCACTCCAAGAGAAGAGGGAGAAGAAAAGTTTTGGCCCTTAGGAAGAGGAAGAGGAAGTGGTGCCACCAAGTCCTTCTCCAAGTCACGCCAAGAGGAGATGAAGGAGAAGACTTGCGGCCACTAGTAGGAAGAAGGGTTGCGCCACCTTCAAATTGCCGCCCTTTTCCCTTGCTCGCACCTCTCTATGTATGTTCACGCCTCCATGGAATCAAACATTGAGAGGGGGCCGGTAAGGTCCTTTTTATAAGCCAAGAGGCAGTTTGGGGAGGGCCAAGATCATGCCAAGTGGGCGGCTAGGATGAGAGGGGTTTGTAATAAGGAAAGTCTCCAGGACTTTGCCATAAACCTCATTCAACCTATCTTTATTTGCCCAATAGCCATATCAGCCCAAGTCATGCCTTAGAGGCATTCATTCCATCAAAGCAATAGGGGCTAGGCGCAACATGCAAGAGTAATTTGGCTAAGCAAAGGTTTAAGGGGAATTAGGGTTTGGAGGTAAGGTAAGTCTCCTAGACCTTACCATAAACCTCACCCTTCTTTTCATATGCGCCTAAGGACCTTCCATAAGAGTCCTGATAGTCCGAAAGGGAACACAACAAATCTGGCACGCGTGTACCTTGGACTAATCCTTGGTAACGGCACCAAAAACTTATTGTTAAACCGCAAGTGCACAGGTATACGAAGTAATAAAAAAGTATCGAATCCACAGGGACATACATTGTCGAATACTAAATAGTTGATTTCTTACTAACTAGGCAAAATGAGATCGTGAGAATAGCAATCAGTAACAAAGAGCAGGATTATCAGAGAGAAAAGTTGGCACTAGGGTTTCGTTCACTTAAACTTTTATGACTAGACATGAATAAGGATTTCGTTGATTCAATTTCATCATGAAGAAGATATTATCAAAGGATGAACTCAAGGATCACTTTCGTGCATCTGAGCTCTAGAATCTCTAGTGGAGTCTCAAGGATCACTTTCGTGCATCCGAGTCTGACAACTAGTTTTGCTCAAGGACCTCCAACGTTCTGATCTTTGCTTTCGCACAAGATCTCCACGTTTGACAAATAGACTCAATCTATGGATTCATGCTATAATCATGGCAATTATTTTACTAGAAAAGATCAAGATGGATCTAACCTAAGGAAGGGATCCTAACATGCAATTATAGGGTTCCAAATTGTCAAGCAATTACCTTTCAGTCTCAAGCGAAAATTCTAAGAACATAATTAATAATATGAACTTAAAGAGAGTCTAAGCATAATTATCATATGAGCAAAATCATCATGCTAAAATCAAACTCAATGAAATATTGAAAAAGAAGTTATCTAATCATTAAAAGTTAAGTGAACTACTCCCCCATGTCCCAAGAGTAGTTTAAGCTAGCATGGTGAAGGAAATAAAATATTCCATAATTTCATAAAATCGAAAATCAACAAAAAGAAGAGTTTTTAGAAAATACGGCATGGCTGTGAAGTATTTCACAGCCGTATTTTACAAAGGAAGGCGTGAATAGTGGTGGCGATCCTTCTTACTCTAATTTCTCCTCCAATTTGTCTCTTTTCGATCTGAAACTTCTGGCACGTTGACTCCTTCACCAGGCGATGCTTCGATAGAAAAATCACGGCTGGAGGTTGTCTGGATCGAGAGCAGCGGCGAAACCCTCGGCGACGGTGTGGATCAAGATTTCTCCCTTGACGGTGTACGAAATTTAGGGCTTTTGGTCTCTCTCTAATCCTCCCGTCCAAAGATCCCTTTTGCTTCTTACGGCATCGAATATAAACTTCTAGATCGTTCGCCATCATCTCCGCAAAAATCAGGCGTTGAAATTGACCTAGGAGTCGCGTTCAAAAACTGAAATACGGCAGTGTAATATCTTACGACACTGCCGTAAAATCCATCAATCATTCTGTTCTAAAATTGCTGAAACATACGGCACCGTAATTTGGTTTATGGCAGTGCCGTAAAATCGGCTGAACTCTCTGGTCGAATTCATCTGGAAAATACGGCCCGTAAATTGGTTTACGGCAGTACCGTAAAATCGGTTAAGGTTTCTGTTCCGAAAGCGCCCCAAAATTTGGCCGTGTAAATTCTTACGACAGTACCATATTTTCGCTAAAACCTTCTATTTGGAAAATCACCAAAATAGGGCCGTGATCTCGATAATACGGTAGCCGTGAAAAATATGATACCGTAAAATCCTTTATGGCCCTGCCGTATTTTTGGTTCTTTGCCTCAATTTGCGTGAAATTTACTAGGTGCCTTCTTCTTGATGATGAGAACTCTTCGATGTATTTGATTTTGCTTGAAAACGCTTAAAATAGCGTCTTTTTGCCTGAAAAATATGAAAAACCAAAATAGAAGTATACTTTGCAATATTTGATGGGTTTAGCATGGAAACAAGTAAAAGATCCTCAATTTAGCTTGAAAAGGTATCTAAAATGATGCAAAATATACTACATATTTTGGTGTCATCAAACACATAAGGCTCAAAGCTTGCTTGTCCTCAAGCAAAAATCAAATTTTGATTTCAAATTTAAAGAATAACCTTTTCATGCTCAAATAAATTTCTAAAATACAACTTGTCAATGAAAAATTCTATTAATTGATTTACAAAATTTCAAGTAAACATATCATCCTTAGAACTCAATTTTCTAGATTCACAACTCAATCAAATAAAATTTTGCAACCGTATGATAAATAGAAATTTCAATCTCATGATTTCACCCAGTATCAATTTAAATCTATCATGGCTTTTGTTTACAGGAATTAGGTCTCCAAGATCTTTTTCCACACAGTTTTTTTTATTGCATTTTGTTTGTTTTTGTAAAGATGGCATGTACCCAGATAGACACATACTTTTTATTTTTGACTTCAACTCTTTCTTCGGTACCACTGTCAATTTTACACAGTGCCAAGCAGAGGAGTCTTATTCTTTTTCTCTCTCATTTTTTTTCATGTATAGACTTCAACCCATGTTCTTAGGTATCACTATCAATTTTACATAGTGCCAAGTAGGGGAGTCTCTCACTATTTTCATGGATCTAGGATTCTTCTTTCCCAACAAATAGCAAAAATAGACTAAGCCTCAACTAGGTTGATCAATTGATCTAAATTCTCAAATCATACTAATATACTCATTTTATTCAAAAAAGAAGTTTCACCTTTAAATCTTACTCTACAAATAATATATCTACCCAAAATTTTATGCATCAATCAATGTCATATCTCAATAGACAAATATGTATTGAAGAAATAAATTTAACATGACAGGGTTATATCTTCAATCATGCATCATGGAAGATATCTATCAATGAAAATCTTTTTCAAAAAAAAAAGGATCACACCATAAGATGGTAGAAAGTGGATCATATGCATCCAATTCTTTTTCAAAAGATCGAGGAAAATAGAATGCAAAGTAGTATGGAAAGTGATGCTCACAAAATTCAATTTTTCGCCACCGTTGGATTCAACTTTATTCATAACTCCCTCTTTATTCTATTCCCCTAAAAAAAAAGGAAATTTTAATTCTAAAAACAACTAAAATAGAAGTGATTAAACTAAGCAAGAGTGCTTGGGTTGCCTCCCAAGAAGCGCTAGTTTAAAAGGTCATTAGCTTGACTGTTCGACGCTCGGATTTGATCGTGGCTTATCAAGGTAAAAACTTTCCTTTCCCCAATCTGCTCATCCTGATAATAATGCTTCATCTTTGACCATTAACTTTGAATTCTCCCGTTCCCTCGCTCCATACGTCTACAGCTCTGTAGGGATAGGCTTTCTTTACCTGAAAAGGACCAGACCATCGAGACTTAAGCTTTCCTGGAAAAAGTCTCAATCTAGAATTGAATAATAGAACAAAGTCACCTGGTTGGAAGTCTTTTCTGAAAATCTATCGATCATGCCGTCTCTTAGTCCTCTCTTTGTAGATTCTTGCATTCTCATATGCAGAGAGTCTGATCTCCTCTAGCTCATTTAATTGCAACCTCCATTTTTCACCCGCATTTTTCAAGTCAAAATTCAGCTTCTTGATTGCCCATAACGCCTTATGCTCGAGCTCTACGGGAAGGTGACATGATTTTCCATAAATCAATTGAAAGGGGGACATACCTATGGGTGTTTTGAAAGCAGTCCTCTAAGCCCACAATGCATCATCAAGTTTGAATGCCCAGTCTTTTCTAGTGCGCGACACTGTTTTCTCCAGAATTCCTTTGATCTCTCTATTTGATATCTCAACCTGTCCACTTGTTTGGGGGTGATAGGGTGTTGCAACTTTATGATTAACTCCGTACTTCCTGAGTAAGGCTGAAAACTTATGTTCTATGAAATGCGAGCCTCTATCACTGATCACTACTCGGGGTGTTCCATATCATGGAAAGATAATCTTCTTCAATAGTTTAATAACAACTCTCGAATCATTGATTGGTGAAGCAAGAGCTTCAACCCATTTTGAGACATAATCAATTGCTATAAAAATGTACTTGTTACCTCCAGAAGATGGGAAAGGTCCAATGAAGTCAATCCCTCAAACATCAAATATCTCAACTTCAAGAATATTGGATAGTGGCATTTCATGTTTTCTGTTAATATTCCCAGTCTTTTGACATCTGTCACAGGATGATACAAAGTTTCTAGCATCTTTGAAAATTGTGGGCCAATAAAAACCTTATTGTAGCACCTTAAAAGCAGTTTTTTCAGTACCGGCATGACCACCATAGGAGGATCCATGACATTGAAGCAAAATATCTGCAATTTCTTTTTCAGGTACACATCTTCTAAAAATGCCATCTGCACATCTTCTAAACACATAAGGCTCATCCCAAAAATAGTGTTTCACCTCAGCCAAAAATCTTTTCTTTTTTTGGTAGCTCAAATCAGGAGGAAAAATATTGGCTACATGATAATTCACTATGTTAGCATACCAGGGTGCTTTGAGTTGTTCAATGGTTAAGAGCTGTTCTTCAGGGAAAGAATCATTGATTTCATCATTCTTTTCAGTGTCTGCCATTATTCTTGAGAGAT